>PVIJ01012153.1:0-19143 GCA_004024925.1 Scalopus aquaticus | reverse complement strand
CACCCTAGGCCTAGGGCAAATGTTGAAGACTATGTCCTTTACCTTGCCGAAATTTACCTTAGATAAGAGACATTCTTCAAAAGTTCCTTGATTTCCCCTCAAACTATGTAATTGCTTATGTATTTGAATATCTGTAATCACCCTGTCATTGCAGGTAGTTAATTCTTCTTATGCTTTAAAAACCCTGTTCTCCAAGAATAAAGTGGAACGGCCTGATCAGACTCTCTGGTTGTGCTGTCTCCCGCTCCCCACCTTTTTCTCCCCACTCGCTCCCCACCCCCTTCTCCCCACTGAACCGCCGCTGCCGCCGACGCTTTCCCCACCACCCCCGGGTACCCAACCTCGGTCGGAGCCGGCCTCCGACAATAGAAGACTCAATGATTCCATAATCCTAAAATTTTAATAGCACATCATTTTTCCTTGCCTATATTACATGTGACCATGCCACATACTTTATTTTGTATTCTTGAAAGTAGAAATATGAAATAGGTGTTAGTAACCCATAACTAATATTTTTCAATAAATCTACAGCCATCCAATCATAATAGCAAAGACTTGGGATATTAACAGACAATTCTCAGCTACCATAACTGATGGAAAGGAGTTAGTGTGATTTAAGAAATTCAGAAAATCACTTACCTTTGAACATGGACTATCTTATGGATTTATAACATTATATAAACTAAGTGACTTTTGCTTAAACTGATAGTAAGATAAACTTTTTTCTTAAGAATTAACTGTGGGTGTTAATACCCAATATCTGTATTAGAAGTTTTGCAAGATTTAAAGCTACAAGGTGGTAATCTGTGCTTGACAATGAATGGTTTCCTTGTTTCTTTTATTTTTTGCAAGTAGATAGAGAAAAACAAATATACCTAATAGAGGACTAATTTTTAGGTACCCAAACCTATGGTTTATCCTATGATAAAACTCTTTTCACTATTGTCTTCTCATGAATGTACAATGAACTTTTCAGAAATGACATAATTTGTGATAGGTCAACAAATTAAATGTGGATAGTATAAGAATATAGCTATCTTCTATTAGATCAGAAACTTAAAAGATTGGCGAAAGTGTAAAATAATGCCATTCATTTCACCATTCTTTTAAAAAGCATGTATTATTTATGTTAAAAAGCAACTATTAAAAAAAACTATTAGTTAAAAAAAACTATTTTTGCATAAAATTGGGGTGCAGGCCAGATGTGGGGGGTGGTAACGGGATTCACCAGAGACAGACTGGGGAGCAGAACAGGTGGATTTTCTGAAACACACTAAGGGGAGCAGTGAGTGAAATAGGATAGGTCTGCTGCACCATGTGGGTCAGCACCCTGGCCCGTTATCCAATTCAGGTCTTTGCAGTGGGTCTTCGTGGTGGTATGCTGAGACTTAACCTCTAGGCCACCAGAGAGGCCCCTGGATTGACTTGTTTTTAATTATTTAATTTTTTCTCGGTTTTAATTTATAATGTGGCAAATATAGTTAGATGCAATCCATGTAAACATAAGTCTTCGGTTCCTTAATCATTTTCAAGAACATTAAAGGTTCCTGTGTTTTAACAATTTGAAGATAATTGCAAGACATTGCTGTTTTTCTAATACTAGATCTAGGCTAAGTATTCAAAAAGAGAGCTCATGAGGTAGTAAAGGATTCATTGAAGATTTCTTGGAGAAATGGGAAATTGCATTGGGTCTTAAATAATAAAGGGAGATTTGAGCATTCAGTGACTTAAAAAGAGACAAGACATGGGTGTGAGACACAAAGAATGTAGGCGTAGGAAACTGGATACATTCCTTCAGATGGGAAAGCAAGTTGTAGCAGTGCATATAGAAAAGTAAATGGAAATGGATCAGAAAGACTAAAGGTAGAACACAGGACTAGGGGAGTTCACATTTTTTTCGTACTGACTTTAAGGAGCCAGTGGAAGATTTCAAGCAAGGAGGATAATAAAAGTATAATTCTGCCAGAGAGAAATTCATCTTGGTAATGGATTAGAATTTGCAGAAAGGGAAATTAGTGGAAATGTTATCATGGAGTCAATGTTTATAAAATGACTAGGATCAATACTAGAATTTCGGGGTTTGTAACTATTTGAGTTTTGAAGCCTAAGCAGTAGCAGCAAACAGAGTAGCAGTAAGGGCAAATGCACACAGCAGGGATTAAAAGGAAGGATAAAATACCAGTACTGATCATATATCACCATTTGATGTTGAAGACTTCTGTATCATAACTACTAAATGATATGTGGAATAATTTAAATATTAAGTGCATTTTCATCATATTAGAATTTTCAGTTGTATTAATTTATAAGCAAAGTGAATGAAAATTTTAAAAATTAGTCTGAATATTGATGATTTCTACATTTTCCATCATGCCAAATCACTAAATGTTTAATTTGTACGTTGATAGAAATTATTGGTCTGTTTCACTTAAAGATAAAGATAATATAGTTCTTGTTGATTTAAAATGGTTACTTCACACATTGCTATCCCCTTTCGATGTGAGAATGGTCCTAAGGCTTGCGTTAATCTCCAGTTGGAAAGAAACTATCAGTGGTTATTAAGTGCCATTAGTGACCTACAGCTCTGTATCACTGGACAAAGAAACCTCCTGACTTAGGATGCTTTTTCTCTCATTCTTTGAACATTCCATATGCATTTCCTTCTTCCTTCCTTTATCTTCATTTACGTATATTTTAATGAGTAAAAGTGATTTTAGTAATAAAATAAAAGTAGATTAAACCCATTAACTAATAAATTGTACTTAAATTTAGAGCTTTTTTACAAGACTTGGTTTTAGTCCAGAGAAAGTATCCTTTGACGTATTTCTTAGTAAGTAATTTGGTCCCTGGAATATATAATGAGCTCTTGTAGAAAGCCAGCTGAATCTGTCATGAAATTCTATCAATAAAACTTAATGATTGATTATAATTTAAATATTAATACAAAAAAAGCTCATACATAGCATTTATGTTTTTTTTTAAACGACCCACCATCATTTCTTTACTTGAAAATGCCAAGATTAAAATGAGCATTTATTCAGTGAAATGAAATTATTTGCATGTGAATACAATCATGTAAGTTACCTGTTTGGTGAATTTAAGAAATACATTAGAAAAATAGCCAGATACTAAAAGATTCAGTATGTAGTTTACTGATTACTTTTATAAGTTCACCTCAGCCTTTTTTATATAATTGTAAAGATATTTGAAAGGAGGTAAAACATATTAAATTGGTCATTTAGTCCTACAAATTACAATGCTTTAAAATCATGAAAACCACAAATCAAAATAACACTGTTAAGTATTCTGCAGCAAACTCACATCTGTCCAAGCTCAGACAAAATGTTCGGCATAATAAGGATAGTGAAATTATCTCTTCTGCTCACCTGGCTTCATGGCTTATTTTTTCAAAGTTTTCCTGGCTCTGTAGAATACTACTTCAATTATTTCAGAATTTCAGAGTTACTTTCTATACACTTCTGTGACCCTCTTGGATTCTATTCTCTTTTCTGAGAAACTGCTCCAGATTGTTTGAATTAAATAGCTTCAATCATTTGTCTACATCCCCTGCCTTTCTTCTATATAATTTCATTAAAATAAATTGAATTTTCTTAGTGAGTTAGAAAACTCTAGAAGCATTTTGCCAAAAAGCAGTCAGATTTTCGATGTAAACTTCAGCACATCTGAGAATTTAGGATGTAACCTGAAAGTTAAATTGATATGCAAATGAGTGATAAATTAATATACAAAATGAAATTTTGGTATTTTGTTTATTGTTGGGGGAAAAAAAAAAGAAAGATTTCTCTGTGGCTTCACACAGTAGAGCTGATTTACAAATGAAGAATTCTTAGAACTATTTCTTGGCCCTAACATGTGTTCCACTGGCTTCTCTAGGTACATGGAACATACTGAATAAATAAGTGAAATCCTATTTTAAATAACCAAATCAAATCTTTTTTTTTAAAGTCCTAAATTGTTTTTTTTTTTTTAAGATTTATTTTATTTGTATATACAAGCTGGGGTACAGGCCAGAAGTGTGGGGCGGAGAGAGGGCTCACCAGAGACAGAGCAGGGAGCAGAACAGGCAGATCAGAAGTACACTGCTGAGGGGAGCAGCTGGCGAGGCAGGAGAGGTCTGCCGCACCATGTGGGAATCTCCCCCGCCAGGCATCGAACTCCCGTCACCACTGCCGACAGCTCCACAGCACAGCGCTTAACCGCTGCGCCACCAGGGAGGCCCAAATAACCAAATCAAATCTTATGTGGGGATTGTTTCCGAAAACATCCCAAACACAAACTGGTTCTAAAATGTAATTGCACAGGTACAAGCTGTTTAGTATTATAATTCCACTTGGTAAGTCTTGTATAAGGCTATTCCTTAATACACTGTGTTTCAAATATGAATTTATATTGACTTTGATAGAAATTCTAGGGGAGAAATCAAGTGATAATGAAGAAATCATATGAAAAGGATTTTTATAAGTACTGCTCAATAGGGAGTGGCATTAGGTTGAGTTTTAACAGTATTTATAAAAAATAATTTAAGTCCTGTTGATTTTATAGACACCGCAATTCAAGATTTTAAAGATACAGTTTGAAAATAATTGAACACAATTTACCATATAATACAGAACCACTTTTATGCTCATGTATTTCTAGAAAATACTCAGAAAAACTTATTTTAATAAGCCAAGTGTTTGAAAAATAATGAAATTACTTTGATATCCTATCTAACAGATATCTTTAGGAAACTGAAAAAAGGCAGCTAGGATGAAATATTGATGCCTGAAATTTCCAAACATTGCTTTTTCAAAGCAATGCTGCTTGAAACTTTTGGGGTTTTCCTTTTACACTTTGTACAACATTTCTGGGCACCTGCATAATAATTCTGAGGGTAAAAAGGCTTTATTGCTGTCTGTATTGCAAGTGCTAGGAATGGAAGGCTGAAGCCACGGTCCACATTTCTTGTTTTCTGGTCATCTGTTCACACAACATCTGGAAGCACGTTTTGACATGTTACTCATGTTCAGCCCAACCCTGCTATGGACACATGCGCAATATTTATGCATGTTTGTTACATGCCTATCATTTCTTTCTTGTCTCTACTTCTATTTTACCATAGTATGGTAAAGGAGTTCATGCCTGTATTCAGAGAAATATTTATGCAGCACCTATGACCCCAGTGCGAGTTCATATGTCACATTTGCAATGTGTTAGGTACGGTTCCAAATATTTTGCATATATTCACTTCTTTCATCTTCATAGCACATTATTAACCTCATTTTACAAATAAACTGAATCATAGGGAGGTGATGTAATCTACCTGAGTTCATACAACTACTTAAGAAGGAGAGCAAAAAGTCCAGCTCTAGAGCCCAGACTTTCAAATGGTCTTCCTTTAATTGGTGCATAGATTACAAAGAAAAATTAAGTGCAAAGTGGTTACTCTTCAGCAGAAGGAAAGGCAATGATAAATGATAATGATGACACTAGCAAATATTTACTGAATTTATATATTCTGAGGTTTGTAAAAATTCCCTTATACATATTATTTGATTTAATCCTCATACAAATCCTTTGATTTTTTTAAATTAGAAAATTAAGATAAGTTTTCCCCAAATGAGAAAGGATAAATAGTTCCTGACTCCAGTCAGTTTGAAACTGGCTCTAATAATGGCCCTTGGAATACTTCTGCCAAATAGAAAAATTCACAGAACGCCCACATTAGACAAGGCTACTCTGTGACTGAGACAAAGCAAAACAGAAACAAAGTTCATTCCTAATCTTCTCAACGAGAGCACTGTACAAATGACAAAAATGACCAGCATCTTCCTCTTTCAGCTTCTTTAAGTGATTGCTCCTTTTTTGATTAGTTTTATATATAGTTCTACTACTTTAACACCTTTAGACAAAAAAAAAATTAAGATACTGTATTATTGAATTTTCCCTGCTTCTGACAACTCCAGATGAAAACAAAACCACACACTTTCTTGAATACTCCCCAAAAGATTAAAGACAAAGCTAAAGCCTATAACAAGTCTCTTCTAACTCCTCTTACTGAGATTTCCCATGTTTCCTCAGGGCAAACAGTTTTCCTATCAGCAATGAACCAATGAACCCAAAGTAGTTCAACTTCAGCTGTGTTCTTTGGCTGGATGACATAAATAGTTCTGTACTTTAGAAAATAAAGAATGGCTAGACTCATCCATTCCTCCAATAAAAGCGCTACTCTGAGTAGCCTGGATTCAAAGTTGAAGAAACAAAGCCGCTCCCTTCCTGGAGTTTATATTCTTATGAGCAAGGACAGATAAATGAACAGCAAGGCACTATGTCAGTTAATGTTAAATGATATAAAAATATAACATAAGGATTATCCTAGACTGTGGCTACGAATCTCTCTCATGGAGTAAGCATATTTTTTTTTTAAGATTTATTTATTTATGCATAAAAGCGGGGTACAGGCCAGAGGTGTGGGGCAGCGAGAGGGTTCACCAGAGACAGAGTGGGGAGCAGAACAGGCAGATGGACAGAAATACACTGCTGAGGGGAGCAGCTGGCGAGGCAGGAGAGGTCTAGTGCGCCATGTGGGAATCTCCCTGGCCGGGCATGGAACTCGTGACACTGCTGCGGACAGCTCCACTGCGCAACGCTTAACCGCCCCACCACCAGGAAGGTCCTCATGGAGTAAATATCTTGAAGGGAAGACTAGAAATAGATAAAAGAGTATAATTTCAGAGAGTGAAATATACCATAAAAAAGTTAAGAGTGTAAAGGGTGAGGAGTTTATTTTTCAGAAAGATGTTTTGCGAGATAAGAAGATGGTATTTTAGAGATTTGAGTCTTGACCTGAATAAAATGAGAAAGTGTCCTATGTGAATATCAAACTTACGTGAAAGGGTTTCAGCAGTGTGAAGGCCAAAGGCAGAATATGCTTGACCTATTTAAGGAAAATAAGAATGATGGCCTGACTGGAACAGAGTGAGAAAGCAGAAGAAAAGTAGGGAATGAATTTATAAAGGTCATCAGGTGCGAAGTTTTGTGCATACAAAAGACTTTGCTTTTGTGTTGTAGATGAGAAAATAAGTAGCACTGATTCAGGTATTAAAACAATCACTGACAAGAATAGAATGCAAGAAGGCAGAATTAAGAAATCTTGGATTAGGCTGGTAGAGATATTGTAAAATTAAAAGCAAGGAGGGTGGGACTAATATGGATGCCTACTGTCTTTCTAATAAATGCTAAAGTTACAAAATGAGACAGGAAAGAAAAATTACTGATACTGTGGGCAGAATTGGGATGGTGTCATGATTGGAGAGAATAAGACAATGGAAGGCTGTTTTGAACTTGGTAATTAGGAGGAGGTTGGTACCATCCTTTCCAATTAAGAAAACGAGAAGTTAGGAGAGAAGGGTGATTTTGATTATGTTGCATATATCTCAGTGTAGCTATTTAGTTGACATATACATTTACTTGTTTCTGAATAGACAAAAGTGCAGGGCACTTACACAAACCCCAAGGAAAATACAAGGAGCTATTAGTTTGAGAATAACTAATAGGGAAAAAATGTTCATGTAATAGTGGGAAATCAAAAGCTTAGGAGATAGATTTATTTATAAATTCTTTAGAAAAAGATGCCATAGTATTTATGGTTATGGGGCTAGACTGCCAAAATTCAAATTCCTGCTCAGTCCTTTAACTGTTTGAGTTAGATCATCAGGCTTTAAATTATTTATCTGAAAATTGTTACAGTAAGACTTATCTGAAAGGATTGTTGTGGAGTGGGGGTTCTTACTAGTGTCCATAAATTTTCAGGCCGTCTGTACATTTTGAATTGGAAAAATTTAAACTTTATTTATAGTCTCATGAAAATCTTGAATTTGAAGCCAGGTAAATCACACCGGTAATGGCAGTGCATAAGCTTTTATTTTCTGCACAAATGAGAGATATTTTTTACATCAGCTGTGGTAGATATTTTGAATATTATCATCACTTTTTCAGTTACTGTATTTATAAGAATTGTTGTTAGATATGCTGCTAGATTGCCTATGATTGCAGGATTTCTTCACAGCCCTCATGTCACTTAGTTGGCCAACTATCTTGCAATTCTGTGTCTCTTGGTCTATTATCACTCTGTGAAATCTGAATGTGTGTACATAGATTCTCACATCTACCAATGCTTTCCAGCAGTCCCAAATGCAAATTTTTGTCGTGCATCATGTGAAAGGGTTTAACTTTGATAATGACATTTAATTTTATCTGATTTCTTTGTAATCCTATATATTTAACTTATGCATTTAGAAATAGTATTTTAAGACTGGGTCAATAGGCTTCATCAGAGTATCAAAGGTGTTCATGATACATTGAAGAGAAAAACTCTTGAAGTAGAGGAATAAAAGTACACACAAAACACTAGATCGAACTTGGCCCACATCAAACGCTCAATTAACAGTCTGCTGGTATTGTCCTTAAAATATTTAGAGGCCAGGAATTGAATTATGTCCTATTCATTCTGCATCAGTGTACACTTTCGGTGTTCCACGAATGCTGAATTGTTTAATAAACACAAGAAGGAAGTGATTTGTAGGTTGGCTCCCTTGGCCCTTCAATTGAGAGTAGAAGGAATGACTGTGAAGTTGTGGGGCTGCTTCTATTCCTGAAGTGGACTTTGGCGTTATTAAAGGACTTCAGAGGTCTCCCTTTGGTTCCTAAAAACTATACAGTGGGAATGGAGATTGCAGGCTGCTACAGAGACCAGGTTTTGATAAATGTCACAAAGCTGTTCTCTATCATCCAAGAAAGCCTGTCTGTTGCTTCAGGTAAAGCCCCCTCACGTATTCCCGGTACCTATTATTGGTTTCAGCTGCAGGAGAACCTTGGCTTTAAATTAGTAAGGTAGACAAACGTGTCTCCCGCAGCGCGGGTCTCGGGAAAGCTCGGTGAAGAAGGGCAGTGCAGCGCGCGCACACGACGCCCCGCTCCCTCGCCACGCCCACTTCCTGCCCCATCCTCGGCCTTTCCAGGTCCCCTCTCCCGGTGAACCGGATGCTCTGTCTGTTTCCTCCTCCTAACCCTCTGCTCCCGCGCGAGTCCCTGGCCAAGCCTCAGGCACCCACGAAGGCATAGGCAGGGAGCTTCCGGCGGTTGCCCTGACAGGTGTGAGTCGCCGGTAGGAACTGGGCGCGCACGGTTACAGAGCGTGGAGGAGACACTGCCCTGCGGCGATGGGTGCCAAGGGCGCTCCTTCACGCCGGAGGCCGGCGGGGCGGCGGCTGCGATACCTGCCCACCGGGAGCTTCCCCTTTCTCCTCCTCCTGTTGCTCCTCTGTATCCAGCTAGGCGGAGGACAGAAGAAAAAAGAGGTAGAGTGGTTACTTGTGGCCTTCCTGGGTGGACCGGGCCGGGTGGGTCGAGACGGGGAGGGCCGCGTGGGTCGAGACGGGGAGGGCCGCGTTGCTAGGCTGCCCCGCCACGTTGCTAGGCAGCCCGCCTCGTTGCTAGGCAGCCGGGCGTGGGCGTTGGTTGCTTTAGGGCCGGGTGGGAGGCCTTTGGGCGTGTCTTTTGGGCCGCACCGAGAGTGGTGGGGTCAACCAAGTGTTTCTCTGGTTTTGTGCCTCAGCTCCTCACATTTCAGACCCTCGGATTCTTTGCCCCTCAGCTGGAGGCCAAGGTTTAGGGCTTGCGTTGGATGTGAAAATACCTTTAGCTGTGTTTGCCAACCTACAGGAACTATTGGTCTTTTATGTTCTTTACAATGGGTCATTACCCTTCGATATCCGTTTCAGTCGGCAGTAGAGCATTTTAGGAAGGTGTTTTAAGTTACTCTGTTTTCTTACACATTTTCTAGGTTTATGTTGAACTCCGTGTATAATTGTGAAAATAACCACGTTATTTAAATTATGCAAATTTGTGAAGTTCTGATCACCTGATTTCAATCTTAGTCTTATGACTGTGATCAGGATGTACATGGAAGTGACTGCCTATGAAGTTGTAGAGTTATTTGTGAATTTCGGTTATTCACTTTTATCTTGGATAGTTGATCCAGCAGGATCAGAAACATTTATTTTGGAAATATATGGTTTCTTTTTGTGTGTGTCAATAAGATATTCTCTTTGTATAGTTAAAGCTTCACCCCCTCACCCCTTTGGCGAATTTGTACAATCTAGTTACTTGTAATCTAACTGGGGTTTAAAATAATTAGCGCAACTTTCTTGATAGCTGGTTGGAGAAAGTGAAAAACCTCACAAACAAAATATAGCTTACTCTTTTTACTGGAAACAGCTCTAAACTCAGTATTAACAACTTCTACTTACCTCTTATGTTTTAATATGAAGTGATTGGAGTTAAAGAACATTCTAAGACTGAAACTAAACATGTAAGTTAAAGATATATTTTCAAGTGCTTGGTATTTATATACCACATCCCAATAGCTGTAGATTTCATAATATTTGAGACGAGAGGACATTAGAATAGTATTTTTTTATGAATTACTATAGCAAAGGAACATAAAAAAATGATAAGTCCATGGGAATTATGTTTTATCTCCTAAAAAGGTCACTGTGATCGCAGTAACTTTCAGTTGAAATAAGAAAAACATCTGAAAAGTCTAAGGAGTGTATATGTTCAATGGATCTTCGCATGTCTCAAATGTAGTTCAGTAAACCGGTACCCAGTTCAAAAACTTTAATCCCTTCCCGTCCAGTACTGGAAGAAAAATATTAACCATTGGATATAACGGGAATTGGTTGTTCATCAAAGTGGTACTTTTCTTAATATGTTCCAGAGTTGTTTTGACCATACATGATTTCTTTTTTCTTTGCTACGTATAGAAATTGATGCCACTATACATTTTGACACCACTGTAACAGGAGGTATAGCAGTTGGAATTTATTATACTACAATAAATATTACTGGCCTAAGTATACAAATAGTTGACTTAGAATTAACAATGTATTTTTTTCTTCATCTTGGCAAAGACAAATTTAATTAGAAAATTGAATGTGGAATCAAGAATGGACATTAGATTAGTTGTTTTAAAATAATATTATGAGAGTAATAGTTAATTAAAAATAGGTTTTTGAGTCAGGGAGCTAGTTCAGTTACAACTCCTCTTCTGTTTAATGGTACGATATCAGGCAAACCACTAACTTCCCTGAATTTTAATTTAGACGTAATACACCTCAGGGTTGTTGTCATTGAGATTCGATTATATATAAATATATATATCATATTTATATTTATATATTTATATATATAAATATTACATATATATTTATATACATGATATATATATGAAAATTTATGTAGTGTTTATTGCAGTACCTAGAAAATAAGTGATCTGCAACAGGTAGCTATTATTATATGTCCGTCTTTTAAATTAAAATATTAGGATGGTGAGATCCTAAGATTTTTTTTTTTAGTTTTTTGCTACATAAATTGATTTTATAATAGTAAAGTACAAGTTATTGGAATAAATTGTCTATTATTATGAAACACTGAAAACTCCAAACTTTTATGTTGTTTAAGAATTTCCACTGGAGGAAATTTTGCATCATGGAATAATTGCTGTTATTCATGTATTGTGTGTATTTATCTGTTTCTTCATTAAAATACTTCATTTTTAAAAGAAGTTTTGTTACACTCTTAAGAACATAATGAAAAGTAGTTAATTGAATAGGCAAATAAAATTGGCGATTTTTATTTCTCTTTATTATATAGTGAATGTAGTCATTAAAAACTAATGTCATGTTAAATGATCAAATTTCTGGAAGATTGGCTCTTAGTAATATGTAATTTGCATTTTTAGTCCATCATGGGTTTCTTTATTTGGACAGTTCTCACATCATTTGATACCAGTTTAAAACAATTCTAAATGAACCTGATTAATCTATCATGATCTTTTCTGATAATATAAAAAGAGCAAAAGAGCTCAAGTTCTGTAGTAATTTCCATTGGACTTACTGACTTTGCCATCATCGAAAGCAGCTGTTCTAATAATTTATCCTATCTACAAAGAAAATGATTAGCGAATAGGCAATGACATGTATGTAACAGTGAATACATAATATGGAAAATTGAGCCGCTGATGCTTTTTTAAGATTTATTTGCAGTGGCTCTGGATAGCTTCATAGTGCTGTGACTTAACCGGTCGCACCACCTGGGAGGCCCAGTGCTCATGCATTTTTTAAAAGAGAAAAATATTGATTGCCTACATTAAATGGAGTATTTTAATAGTCCCTGATAATGTTTTTGGCACATTTTATATGATATATATGCATATCAAGTTATGTGGCATAGATGTGAACTGAATATTTTACTAGCTTAACAAATCATAAAAAGGGAGAGCTTGGAGATAAGCAACAGATTTTTACCTAAGCAAAGAACTTAAGTAGAAGAAAAAGTTTGCAAACCTGAGCACAACTTTAAGCATTGTGATTTTACATTGGTATGTATACTATCAATGTATGGTATAATATGTATACATATACACATAGACTGTGATGCCAGACAGTTATTTCTGTAGTTAGATCCTATAAACAATAAATAACCCTTGAGAATTGATTGGAAATGACAGGTCTTAGATTGACCAAAAATGCTGTCAGGAAATGTGAAGACTTAGTCTGCATCAATTTCATGGATGATGGCAGAAGGCATGGGAATCCATAATTGGGCAGTTTATTGCATGGGGAAAGATTGCCAGAGTGTCAGCATCTGTGCTGATGACACAGACCAGATGATGTTGGCAACTGTGGTGATTTTTAGTAGAAGAGGAAACTTGAGTTTGGGGAACTGAGATCTTTTAAAATGGGCATTATGCTTGTTTAACCTTCTCCTTGGAAGATGTTAATGTTTATTAAAAAGGAAAATAAACCTGCCCTTTGTTCAGAGGAAGGTTTATTTGCTGTTCTGGTCCTTGATTTTCCTCAGATAGAACTCCAGTAATAGGCCTCTAGCATGTAGCCATCTACTTGGCCACATTGGTCTCATCTGGAACCAGTGTGTGTGGGAAACTTGCCCTTTTAGAACTGCCTCTTCAGAAGACTGCTGATTTAGACATTAGTTTTCCTTTTGTTTTATCAATATTATGAATTTTCTTTGCCTTTTTCCCTCTACATTTAAAAAATGTAATAAAAAGGGATTTATTAGGAAAAGGAATGGAGAAGACACTTTCACGCACACAGACTGGCAGAAGAGCTGCCTTTGATCTCTTCTTGTTTACAATCTGTTCTTTCTCAAGTATCAGTTTGGCTTCCTCCTTGTAGCTCAGGGGCATTTATAACTGTCAGTAAGGTGTGCTGTCATTGGGCACAATTCCATTCTTAAAAGAGTGTTGGTGCGCAGTAGCTCTTTGTTGACTGAATTGTAGGCGGTATCAATAACCCTTGTATTTCCAGTACAACACGTGGAGCCCCAGAAGTTCCCCACATATACCCTCCAGTCAGGGTACTTCTTTTACTTAGCACACTAGCTGTGTTTGTGTCATGAGCTGAACTTAGTGTTGGTAGCTTGGCATATTAGCTTATACTTCTGCTTCTTGTGGTCAGAGTTTCTCTCGGGCCTACTCAATGTCAGTTGTCTTGAGAGATGCCATAGCTTGGTGCTGACTGGAAAGGATAAAACCTCATTGTAGGGTAAATGGAAGTGATCAGATTTTTTCTGCCCTCTCACCATTAGCATCCGTGATCGACACCTGTGGTCTTACATTCGTGCCTGATCGTGGCACCTGGAGTAGGGTGGGGCGTGCATAAGTGGGCGCACCTGAGCCTGGAGGTTGAGGCTATAAGGGCAACGTCCACAGAGGACTAAGTGAAGTTGCGGGGGACCATGCGGCAGAGAACTGCAGAGAGAGTAAATCTTCTCGGGGGCTGGGAGGCCTACAAACCTCCCCTGCCTGCCCTGCACCTGATTATCTCACTACAAATGGTTCAGAAAGATCAATAAAGCTTGAAAACCCACGGAGGGCTCCAGGACTCCTCCTTTCCCATCTGCCCAGATCATAGAAAACCTGCTCCATGCTTTGCTGGTGCTACACTCATCTTCTAATTGAACGTTTGTACCCTTGACCAACATCTCCACATACCTCCCATGTCCTGATGACTTAACCATTTTACACTCTGTTCCTGAGTCCCACATTTTTAGACTCCATCTGTGAGATTATACCGATTGTCTTTCTCTGTCTGACTTCACTTAGCATAGTGACCTCACAATCTATCGATGTTGTCACACATGGCAGTATTTCCTTTTATTTTTTTAAAGCCTGAATTATATTACAGAAGGGTATGTGTGTCTCCACTCTATCTTCTTTATCCATTGGTTCAGTGGTAGACATTCCAGTTGATTTCTTATCTTAATATGCTGAAGTGAATATGGGCTAAAGATAATCACTTCAAGATAGTGATTTCATTTCCTTTGGATACATATACAGTATGTTGGATCATATGGTAGTTCTATTTTTATTTTTTTGAGGAACCTCCATAATATTTTCCGTAGTGACTGTTCCAGTTTGCATTCCTTCCAACAATGAATGCATAGGAATCCCTTTTATCCACATTCATCCCAACTCATTATCTCTTGTCTTTTTGATAATCATTCTAACTGGTGTGAGGTGATATATCATTGTGGTTTTGTTACAGGGCAGAGAGAGGGGCACTCCAGAACCTCCAAACCTTCCTGCTTTAAATAGATTCTGCCATCCGCTGCATCAAGACAAAACATATAAGACCTTTAATGGAAAGGAATTTTAATACAATTAGTATGCAGTACAGAAAAGACAAAGAATATAGTTTCCAAATCAAGCACCCAAAGTTACCCATCCCCTTGTGGGTAAAAGTCCACCCAAACGGGGTTGGCCCAAAGCAAGGCCTGACATGAAAGCCTGCCACAAGTCTAAAGCACCTTTTGGTGGGGACCCTTAAAAAAGGCTCAGAAACAGACAAGTCTGGGAGGAAAAGAGCAAAATCAAAAGTTGCCATTGTTAACTTACCCATGGATCTCTCACCCACATCTTTTTCAACCAGTCCAGGACCAAGGAGCAAGCACAGTTTTTTCACATGTCTCTCTGCTCCATGCCCCTCCTCTAGGTCTTCTTGCGCTCCATCCCCCTTCCTTCCCTGTCCAGTCTCCTCTTCAGCTTCTTCCTGTTCAGCTCCACCTTCCCTTGAGTGGGGCAGGAAACCTGGAACCTCCCCTTTTCCTAGGGACCATCCTGTTACTTTTGATTTGCATTTCTCTCATGATACTAATGTTTATATACCTTTCATATACCTGTTTGCCATTTGTATGTCTTCCTTGGAAAATGTCTGTTTTCATCTTTTGGCCATAGTTTAGTTGGATTATTTCTGTTCATTGATTTATTTTTGCTATTGAGTTATGAGTTCCGTTTATATTTTGCTGTAATGTTTCCTCTTTGGAAACATTACCATAATCTATAGTATTTCAATTTTCATGTGTCTCAAAATATTTTTGATTCCTTTTGATTTCTTCTTTGATTTGTTGGTTGTGCAGTAATGTTTGCGGATGGATGTTGAATTTTTGTTGGGGAGGGGGGCAGGACAAAAATGAGGTATTGTCATATGTCACCATGATATTGAGGTGCCTCCTATTTCCTTCTTTTTGAAATTTCACCGTACTTGGCTTTTATGACACTACTCTTACATGACTTTATACCAGAATAGTGGATAGCATCTATCATCAGAGTCCACTGTCTCTTATATTTTGTTTGTCACTGATTTCAGTTGTCATTTTTCTTTGACCTCTAGTTGAGCCTATGACACTCTACATATTTAAGTTTGGTCTTTCTCCTTTTCTCTGTCATTTCACTCTTATTTTACTGTTTGGTACAATTGTAAAATGGAATTTGAGTGGGAAATATATATTCTAGACCCATTGTTTATCTTTGCAAATTTTGTTTAGATCACAATTTCCTTCCTTATGAGTCAGTGAATATTACCTTGTATGAGGTTCTTTTCAAAATAAAATAAAATAATGTTTACTTTATGGAATGTTAAAGATTTTACAAACGAGGTCTCCCCAGTGGCGCAGCCATTGAGCCCTGCACTGCGGAGCTGTTGGCAGCGCGCCATGCGAGTTCAAGGCCCAGCCCGGGAGAATCCCACGTGGTGCGGCAGACCTCTCCTGCCTTGCCCGCTGCTCCCCTCAGCAGTGTATTTCTGATCTGCCTGTTCTGCTCCCCACTCTGTCTCTGGTGAACCCTCTCGCCGCCCCACACCTCTGGCCTATACCCCAGCTTGTATGTATAAATAAATAAATCTTTAAAAAAAATTTACAAACATTCTAGAAAAGTTAGTTCTAGAGAGGCTAATGTCATTACTTCTACATTATTACTACTTTATTATAGAAATTGTTTCAGAAAATGAAATGTGTGTTCTGGGTATGTTGATATATCCTGTGCTCTTGGGCAAATCACTTAACTTTTTTGGAGCACTACTTTACTTCCATATAAAATGAGAGGGTTGAACAACATCAGAATTTCTGAGTCTGGGGAAAATTGAAAAAGCTTACTATTGGCCTTCTAAAATGACACCATTTTTCTTTTATGGCATAAATGAATTTTTATGACATGAACCAGAAATGTTTATTCAATTAAAGTTAAACTACTTGACTAATCATTTGTCTTGATGTAGATTTGTATGAAATAAGATAATAGAATGATTTATGATAGTTTTTTGATATATCAAAGGTAATTTTCATTCTTTGAAGTTGTCTGTTAGTAATAGTTCTGTGATTTGATTACAACATCCCTTATCATAAAGATGGTTAGTATTAATTTTCAACAACTTAATTGAGTTATATGATCCATAGAGAATAAGTGAACCTAATTGTGGCTGAGCTATTTAAGTTCTTTCTATTTGACTGTCAAATAGCAATTAGATTTATACTTGTCTTATCTTTACTTGTTTGCCATATTATAATCTACAAAGTCACAGATTAAAAGAATAAACTATTTTTGTACATTGCTTTAGTTTTCAAAAACTTCACAGGTATTTTATCTGCAGTGACTCACGATAGATGAGAAATATTAGAGAAGTAATTTGTGTAATCATTCTCTTGTATAGGAAATTGAATTCAAGGTACATATTAACAGAATAGAAATAAGATAATTCATAATGTGAAAAGTTATCAGTGAGGGAAATAGGTTGTTGTTTTCCTTTTCTCTATCTCTTTGTATGTAAAGCTACTTTTATAAAGTTGGGTTAGCCTTGCTATATAGATTGCCGTCTTTTTTGTTTTGGCATTTTCTTAAGAATCCATCATATCACAGTAAGTAGATGATCCCAGGGAACTTTCTATATTGTGTTCAACTTTTTACTAAAATCTAAGCTTTTTTGGGTGTTCTCTCTAGTCTTTGATAACTATGCCATCATAATCAGGACAGAAGCCCAAAGTAGACATTCTGTTGTAGGAATGTTTGTCTGTTGATTACTTAATTATGTTATAGATGGTTTATATATCATGTCCTTTTTAATTAAGTAGAAATATTATTGAAGTAAGAAATAGAAAATAAACATATTTGGTTTTCAGCTTTCTGAAATAATGGTGCATTTTACCAAAGGACCAAGTTAATGATGTTTCTCTAAGATGTCATCTGTCATTCCTTTTTTTCAACAAACATTTATTCATACATACTACATGTCAGACACCATTCTTGATTTTGAAAGTAGAGTAGTAAATAAGACAACCACTATTCTTACACTTTATAGTCCAATGGGAGATTCAGAGCAGAAAATAGTCATTTATTATGTGGTGTGATAAGTGAATGAGCTGGAAAGTGGTGGATGCCAGGGCAGAGTTCTAGCACATTGAGATAAGCTGAAAACTGAAGAGATGCATGTAGGATATAACCTAATGAAGGGGGGAAGGGGGGAATTTTAGAGGCAGAAGAATTAGCATTGTTAAAATTCTAGACGGATTTAAAAAGCACAACAAATTCAAGGAACTCAAAGTAGCTTGATATGGCTAAACCTAAAGTACATGGTTGGGAGTTACAGAGGTTGAAACTGGAATGGGACATCAAATCCTAAAGGACTTCTTTTTTTAAAAAGATTTATACTTAATGCATACAAGAACTGGGGTGTAGGCCAGAGGTGTGGGGTGGTGAGAGGATTCACCAGAGACAGAGTGGGGCCCAGAGCAGGCGGATCTATTGAAGTACACTGCTGATGGGAGCAGCAGGCAAGGCAGGAGAGGTCTGCTGCACCATGTGGGAAGCTCCCTGGTGGGGCATCAAACTTGTGCTACAGTGGCTCTGGATAGCTTGATAGTGCTGAGACTTAACCCATTGCACCACTAAGGAGGCCCCTAAAGGGCCTCTTAAATCATGTTGAAGAATGTAGACTTGATTCTGAAATCAGTGGGAAGAATTGAAGGGTTTTATCTTAGAGGTGAGAAAATGAAGTTTATATTGAGAAGAATTGCTCTGTGGTGTGGAAAATAGCTTAGGTATACAGGAAGGGTAACAGTCAACTCAAGGGGCTACTGTAGAAATCAAAGTGAGTGTTAATGATAATTTGAAATATGTTGTGCCATAAAGAAAAATAGATGGGCTTTCAAGCTACTTAGGTGCTAGACTAGACAGTTCTTGGTAATTTATTGTGTATTGAATGAGGGAAAGGAGAGAAGAATAAGTACTGCATTTCTTGCAAAAAGGGAAATTCTATTTATAGAAATGGTAAATAAGAGAAGGAAGAGATTATAGAAAGAAGATAACGTTCACTTTTAAGAATGTGCGATACGCCTGTGTGAAATTTTTTTTTCAAGGTTTTATTTATTTATTTATTTATTTTATAATATATATTTTTATTGTTATTTATGTCTTTTACATTTTGCATTCCCCTTGGGTAGCCCACCACCAATTCACCCGTGATCCATCTCCATGGTCCCTTGTGTTCTTTTCTATTCCATTTTGTGCCCTTTCCCTCCCTTCCCTCCCTCCGGCTCCTTCCTCCCCCTCTCCCCCCCCACTGATTGTCTCTCTCCCACCCGGCCTCCCTATAGTCCTGTTATAAGTGAAACCATTCGATATTTTTCTCTTTCTTTCTGGCTTATTTCACTGAGTATGATCCCCTCTAATTCCATCCATGTCGCTGCAAATTGCATGTGTTTATCTTCTTTCCATGCTGAATAGTA
>PVIJ01012152.1:0-51179 GCA_004024925.1 Scalopus aquaticus | reverse complement strand
TCTTCTATACATTTTATGGTTTCAGGTCTTACATCCAGGTCTTTTATCCATTTTGAATTGACTTTTGTGCAGGGTGTGAGGTAGTAGTCTAGCTTCATTTTTTTGCATGTGGCTGTCCAGTTTTCCCAGCACCATTTATTGAATAGACTGTCCTTGTTCCACTGCATTTTCTTTGCTCCTTTGTCAAAGATTAGTTGTTTATAGATATGTGGCTTTAATTCTGGGTATTCTATTCGCTTCCATTGTTCTTTCTGTCTGTTTTTCTTATTACTTCTTCAAAGTAACTTCCTTGAAAATTGCATTTGTGTCTTGTTCTGTTACACTGAGATATTACATGTTGGATAATGGATACCAATTGACTTTGGACCAAACTACCTAAACTAGAGTTTTGGTTTTATCAATTACTGTGTGATTTGGGAAAGTTACTACACTCTCAGTGTCTTGATGTCCTTAGTGGAAAAATGGGAGTAGAACATTATTATGACAAAATAAGGTCAATGTGCATAAAACATTATCTAAAATAGGACTAGGAATATAGTAAATTCTCAGTAAAATGTAACCATTTGACAGAAACTGTTTTTATACTTTTCAAAAGAATGGAAGAACAAACACACTAATGAGCACCTATTCTCTACCGTATGTATTATGAAGCACATTTTATATAAGACAGGTCTAACCTTTTTTTTCTGATGCCATTTAAACATAGATTTATCCTGGCATTCTATCATTTTATATCCCCAACAATTCTATAATGTTGCCAGAACTGATATTTTTATATCATAAAAGACAAAACTGATGTTTAGAAAAGGTCTCTTACCCAAAGTTGTAATTTGGAGTAGATTATGTCAGCCAATGTCTTTTGACTTCTAAGCAATTACTCCTTACATCTCACTGTAGAGACCAATTGTCTTCTTAGCGCTTCCTCTTTTTTTGTCTTCTAAAGAATCTTTTAAAAATATTTAATTTTTTAATATGAGAAAATTCTTTTGTGATGAGTCATCATACTTAGATAAATATTGCTTTGTGTGTGGAAAATGTAAAATACAAGGAGGTAGTGGGCCTCCACGGTGGCACAACGGGTTAAGTCTCAGCCTATGAAGTTATCTGCAGCCACTGCAATACTAATTTGATCCCAGTCCAGGGAGCTTCCCATGGCACAGCAGACCTTTCCTGACTTGCCCGCTGCTCCCCTCAGCAGTGTACTTCAGCAGTCTGCCTGTTCTGCTCCCCGCTCTGTCTCTGGTGAATCCTCTCACCACTCCACACCTCTGACCTACACCCCATTTCTTGTATGCATAAATAAGTCTTTAAAAAAAAACTAAGGAGGTAGCATTTTAAGGATATTTTTCTTTCTTTTTTGCCCTACTGTTTAAAACTCATAGTTTTTACAAAATATAGATTTGCTATAGAATAACCGCAATGGAGTTATCTTAGTAAAAATCAGGCTGATGTTGGTTTTTTTGAGCTGCTCATGGACAACACAGCTGCCCATTGACAAATGTTGCCCAGCAAGCTTGAAAGTTTAGAGAAAAATATTGGCAATTACAGAGGGATGGATGGCAAGCAACAGCTGACAAAAGAAAATGGGATACTATTCAATGAATAAAAATTGGCAGCCTGGCTAAAGAGAGAAACCAATTTGTCATTATCTTAGTAAAAATTTTTTGTTTCCTTTATTTCACTTGTTCTCTCACTGTCTTGTAATATTTGCATATCTGGAAACTAACACAGTCATCATTGGAATTAATTCCTCTTAGTCACAAGAATGAGCTTTAAGCAAGAAAATTCCCTATAGATTATACTGTAAAAATTCCTCCATGCAAAAAAGGGGCTTTGGAGTAGTGACTTATTCTTTATACATGGATTTTTACAATTTTAATATGGAGAGAAAATAGACAAATCTAGTAGAATTGTAGTAAAAATAAAAATAAACACATTGTGAGGTTTAGCTTATTGACCATTTGTGAGTAAAGGGGAATTTTCTCTCCTTGAGAGAAATAATAGCAAGTGCAAAAACAAACAAGATGAAGCAAAACAGGACAATAATTATCCCAGATGTTCCCTGGATATTTTCATATCATGCATGACTGGTGGCTTTCCATTTTAAATCCATCTAAAGATCAAGAGAGATCTAAAATAGCACCTGAGCTGTCTTGTGAGAAGAGTTCTATAAATGCAAGGAATATAAATTCATTAGATATTATAAGTGCTTTTAAAGATAAAGAAAGCTCTGTACCAGTTGAATATTTCATCAGAGGAATATTGCAAATATAGTAACATCAGCAAGTATAGTTGAAAAAAATACATTATTCAGAAAAATGAGGTAGACATTGGTTGTATAAATGCTATAGTTTTTGCTAAACATACATAAGCACATATGCACAAAAGCTCACTGTTATCTCACCTCCAAGTTTATTATTGTATATGTGAATATCAGCTATCACCTGTCAATTTGCTGATTGATAGATTTATTTTAAATAACCTCTGTAGCAATTTGCTATTTGAGAAAAGTGGCCCAGAGACTAAGGTAACTGCTATCATCCTACGATGGAAAACCCAATAAAAAAAAAATGACTGAAGTTATAGGGAAGATTCTGAGAGGTAAACCTCAGTGGGTTAAGCTGTTGCTCTAAAATTCTATCAGCTTTTGCTGCATTAAAAACCACCCCAAATCTCAGTAGCTCAAAATAACATGGTTTATTCTTAATCTTGTCTACTTATGGGGATGGGGAGGAGAATCAAGATGTCTCTTATCTTCTAGCTGGATCATGCTTTTCCATTTTGATGATGGAAACCAAAAGAACTAACACAACCACTGAAGCATACTTGAGAGCTTCAGTTATATCACATTTGTTAACAATGACAATTGGTAAAAGTGAATCCCATGACTAAGTCTAACATTAATTGAGGATACCCCTCCTTGGAAGTGGCTAATCAGGATACACCCTGAAGACAACATTTCTGAACAAGAATCCAAATGATATCAAATACAAAAACTTGCTTTTTCCTTGAGTATAAACAACATGAAGAGTTTGCTAGTCAAAGTGTTTTATGGTACCGAATGCTATTTCCCATACTGCTTTGGTTCTAGAGGAAGCCAAGGCAGTAGTGTGTAGCAACTGTCACTTCCCAGTCTTCATTGCAACCTTCAGTTCACCTGTCTGTCGTTAGCATGGAAGGGAAACACCAGATGATTTCTATACTTTGTGAAGGATGTACTGTGGTCCTTGAGCTGTGCTACCAGAGAACCAGTGGGCTGCATTTCAGTCCTAACTGTAACCACCTTGGAAAAGATTACTACTGTGAGTGTCTTTTCTTAAATGCAAACTGAGAATAATACATCCTTGTAAGAGCAAAGTCATCTTATGAGTGATTTTCTAACATGGTGCTTGACCCAGAGCAGGAGCTCAATCCATGTTTCTTTTCTTGTGAGTTTCAAGAATAAGTAGAATGTCTTGGGGTGAATGACTAATCCCTATTTAAAATTCCAGGATGCTCTAAATTTCATAATAAAGTTAATGTAAGTCAGAGAAATAGGTGTCTGAACTTTTAAAAAATAAAATGAATTCAACATTATTTCCAACAATGCATTATTAGATTTCATCTCCCTCCTTCCCAGAAAAAGGGTAACTTGAAACAAATGAAATCCTGTGGAAAACATTTGCCATGTGAAAAGATAGATGTGAGTATGTTTTCCTTTCAAAGTAACTTGTGATTTCTATTTAGCCATGAAAACAAAATCTATTCAGGCAGACATCTTTTTAAGTTCATCATATTGATAAAAACACCAACTATAGTATACAGTCTGGCACATTTGGTCTGTCCTAGTGAATTACAGCTTTTATATGATAACTCAATGGACCTGTTGGATATTGAATAACTTACATGGTTTCCCTATTGACTCTCAATGACAGAACGTCTTATATAAGCCAAAAATACATTTACCACTAAAACACAGGAATGTTCTTTTTTTGTTTTTTTCTCCCCAAGCATATTGTCTGTAAAACCAGTTTTGTTGTAAAAACTTGAAAGAAATATATCTAAACATCTAGACCTATTAAAATTGCAGGCGGGATGGTTGACGCCAGACCATTGTATTTTCTTATGGGATTCCTGGCAGATGATTTATGGAGCTTTAGTTAGTGTTGTTTTTATTGTTCTCCTGGTAAAACTTAGCCTGAGAAACATTTCTTTCACTACCCTTAAAACTGGGAAGACTTTTGAAGAGATAAGGATGGAGTCTCTCTTTCTTAGCCTCTTTGTTTGGAAAAATTAGTCTAGTAATTACTTCCAGATCCAAAGGACATTTTTAATTGTTCTAAGCTAGACGTGTCAGGTAGTGTTGCATGGTTTAGAGCCTGGAATCTGGAGTCGGAGCTGCCAAGGACTCCTGGCTTCACCACTTGGGCAACTCATTTAAGCTATTTTTCTGGTTCATTTGCCTTATCTGTAAAATAGAAGTTAGGAATACTTCTGCAGTGAAGATTAAATGAATTACCACACACAATGGGTTAACAGTAGTAGCTGGCATCCAGGAAGCGCCATATACTGGCTTGCTGCCATTATGTCAAGAGCATCTTTCCTGTTTTATTTTCCTGTTGCTGTTGTTTGAGTCTGGATACTTCTGTTTTGTCAGAAGTTTGTCAATTTCTTTCCTTGCCTTTTCACCTTTCATCAATTTTTAGAAATTTCTATTCAAATTAGGGAAAAACCCAGTAAACTCTTTAATAAAAGCAGTTCATCAGGCAGGGAGAAATATCTAAGCTATTTAGAGCAGTTAGTTTCTTTCTCCTTTGGGCAGCAAACTCATTTTGAAATTATAAAAAGAGTTTTGAAGCTCTGGTCTTGCATCAGAATGATTTTTGATGCATTCAATTTGCATGTTGAAAGTCGTCTTTCTAGAAACACAAAGCCATCAGTTGGGGAAAATAATCAGTTCTCCAATTCAGTGTCAGTAAAGAATTTCCTGCAGCAGGAATGAACAACAAGCTTAGAGGATGCATCTGATAAGAAACTAAAAAAGATCAGCTTTTATTCATAATGGGATTCACAATGTATTAGGCACCTTTGGGGCATGCTCGTGTTCTTTTCATTAGTTTCTCTTATGTGTTCTGTTGTCCTTCATTAAGATGTCTCATCTCTCTTTTTGTGGAGAATCAAAGTGGGAATTTAAACTTCCAGGGCACGTCAATAAGCCACCTTTGGATAGATTCTTGATATTGTAGCTGTACAAGAGCAGTTTGGATAAAAAAGAGAGGTGGTGTAACCAGGCTGAGTCCAAAGTCCAGTAAAGTTGGTGCCCCTTGGAGGGGGTTTGCAGATGAGAATGAAAGCCCCAGGGAAAATGCTAAGTTTGCAGTTTGGGGTGGAGTTTCTGATAAGAAATAAAAGGAACTGAAGGAGGAGAGTCAGTTGCCATGATGCAGGAATAGAAGAGGCAGTCGCCATGCTGAAGGAATAGAGGAAGCAATCGCCATGATGTAGGAAAAGAAGGAGCAGAAAATGTAGTTGCAAAGATTGAGAGTTTGGAAATCAGACACCAGAAGTTTTGAGCTGCCGGTATATAGAGTTTCAAATTGAGTGTTTTTTGGAGTCTTCAGTGACTTTGGGGCCAGCGACTTTGGAGGCTTTGCAAGTAGCCGAGCAATGGAAACTGCTCCGTTTTGTTTTTACTGCAGCCGAAGGAAGAGGGCAGATGCCCAAAGTGGGTGCCTTCCCAAAATGCGTGAGTGCAGTCTGTTGGGCCAGTTGGCGGCTGTAGTTGCTGTTTTCAGTGTTGTTGGCCTGGTGCTGTGCTGGGGCACCACGGCAGCTCTGGGAGCATCTCCAGTTGTGTTCTGTGTTGTCCTCGTGAGTTGGAACCTGGCCTACACTCTGGTTGTTGTGCATCTGCAGAAGAAGGAAGACACCATTTTGAAAATATGGCCTCTTGTTTGGAAGAGGAGCTCCCCATCAGCAGTGGCAGGAAGACACCACCTTTGTTATTTTTCTGGGACTTAAAGGACTGGACATTGCTTTAAGTAAGGTAAACGGCCATATGTTGACTTCAGTAATTCTTTGCTTTTTCCTTGTTTGTTAAATAAATCCCATTGTTATTGCTTCCTAAGCCTGAGTAGTCTTGCAATTGTGCGTGCGGGTGCAGAACCAGGATAGTGACCGGTAAGCAATTGGGGCACTGCCTTTGGCCAACTTTGAAGCCCCATTTGCCTGCTATCAGTGGGACAATTTAAAGAACTGGGATTCTATAATTTGGATCCATAATATTAGTCTTTACAAGTTAATGTCTTAGAATGCAAATGACTTGTACATAGTACAAGCCCTATGTTGCTGATTAGAATATGGTTGGACATTTTCTTGAAGTTTGCCTTCTAGAGCTCCCCACCCCCTCTGTCAACTTGGAGGCAATTAAATATGTACCTAAAATATCTATTATGAAGCAGCTTGTGACCTTTTGTAATGTGCAGCAGAAATATTTAATGTTTGTAAGGAAATTCCACTTTGGCATTTCCTGTGTTTGAAGACAAAGGCTCAATGGATGTGGCTATTGTAGCAGGTCAATAGCAGTTGCCCTACTTTTTAGGATACTTCAATGTATATGACTTAAAATAAAGTAACTTATATTGATTTAAAAAAAAATTTTTTAAAGATCTATTTATTTATGTGTACAAGAGCGGGGTGTAGGCCAGAGGTGTGGGGTTGGGGTGAGAGGATTCACCAGAGACAGATTGAGGAGCAGAACAGGCAGAATGACTGAAATACACTGCTGAGGGCAGCAGTGGGTGAGACAGCAGCCACCTGCTGTGCCATGCGGGTTAGCTTCTTGGCTGGGGATCGAACTTGTACTGCAGTGGCTGTCGATAGCTTCCTAATGCTGCAATTTAAACCCTTGCAACACCAGGGAGACCATAATGTAACTTATTTTGAAAAACAAAAACAAAAAACCCATAAATATTATCCCAATGAGTCTGATAGAGTGCAAAAATGTTCCTGTTCTTACATTTAGGGATTCCTTAAATAGAGAATGCAAATGGAAAAATGGAGATATATAGTCTTGCCATTATTGGGTACAATTCTTGTTACCTTTTTACATCTCTATGAATTTAAATGCAGAAGGTGAGAAGAGCAAGTTCCAGCTATTCTTGAGCCACAGTTAAAAATATCTGCCTCTTTTCCTCCATTTTCATGGTCAGATCTTAGTTAACTTTGTCCTGAGCCCTGCAAGCATTCCTGTGTGTGTACCCCCTTGGATCAGCAGAAACATTACTCTCTTAAGGGTCATTTTGACCTCTTTATTTCAGTCTAAATTTGTTCTTTTTTTTTTTTGGTCAGGGGAAAATCTTTCAGGTTTAATTTTTAACTAGAAAAACATAATAAGTCATGGAAAATAAAGGAGGAAACTAAAAATTTATGTTACCTAATAGTGATGTATTCCTATTATTGGGGTGTGTGTGCGTTTCAACTTGTTGCTGTGTAACAAAAGTCCCCAGAACATAGTGGCTTATAAAACAATTGCTTTACCATATCTCAAGACTCTGTGGGTCAGAAATTCACACAGGTCTTGACTAGGTGATCCTTATGCTCCCTTGGTGCTGACTGAGGTCACTGGGTAGTATTTAATTAGTTTTGATTAGAGGATCCAAGATAATTTCTCTCACACGCCCAGTGTCTTGATGATGGCCCCACTGGTCCTTTCTCCCTCACCTGAGAAGGTTTCTGGCTTGCAAATGTTGTTTTATCTCAGCAAGTTTTTGTTTAACATAATGGTTGACCAATGGTTAAGAATGCTGGTTTTAGTCTTAATTCACCACCACCATTTTTCTCAGATCTCTTAGGACACTGTTTCTTGCGGAAGGTGTAGGGAAGAAGTGGTAGGGAGGAAAGAAGTAGAAGGAGGTAATAGGACATCAGAAACAATACAAGTTGGAAGCTTTTTTCAAAATAAACACACCTAAAGATCCAAGTAGAAATAACTAAACTAAGGAGGCTATTGCTTTTCCAAGTACCTTTCATGCTTTGGCAGATAGATAGTAGTAGTGTCTTCTCAATAACTAGGCATTTGCTTCTATTTGAGCAGACATTCCACTTCAATTTTTGTTTTCAGTTCATGGTTGGACACTGAATTTGTGGTCAGAAGAACTTTCTAGCACAGAACTTTGAACAAGTTATTTCTACCTCTTTGAGGATCTCATTTAGTACTCATCATTCCTACCTTACAGAAGAATTTCAAATACCATAATGGATATGAGGGTCCTAAAAACTCTAAAGAGTCTAGAGGATCCTTTCAAAGGGTCTTTGGAAGGCTTTCCTGTGGATGAAGGATTACCTATGTTGTCTTTGTTTCCACAGGTATCACAATCAAAATAAAAATACATTAATTTCAATTTAAGCTGCAGCCCCCAGTGGGAGCAGTCAGCAACTCCTCATTGAAGATATTAAACCATTACGAAAGACATCTAAGGAGGGGCTCAAAATCCACTCAGGCAACAGTCAGCTGTTCTTTCTCATCCAGGGTATAAATGAGTTGAGTTGGAAGCTTAAAGATAATTATTTTTATAAGATACTTTGTATATTTTAAGACTCCCTTCCCCTAGTGACACGGGTCAGGAGTAAAGAGAGTGATTTTTTTCTCTTTCAAGTTTAGAGAGAGGAGCTTCAATAGACCCCTGTGGAGAGCTAGATGATTTTTTCTTACAGCTGATGTCTACTTGTTCCTGAAACTTATCTACTCGGTTAAGAAAGGTTTATCTGACTATGCCTGTTGAGAGCAGAGTGATAGATGCAGTGGTAATAACCTCAGAAATTAGGATTTTAATGTTCTATGACTGGATCATTGCACTTGCCTATCCAGAGTTTGTCTAGCAAAGGATACAGGAGAATTTTCTCCAGGCCGCATGAAGTCACACATGGAAGAGTCATAAAGTTGTCTTGGACTTTGCTTTGTCACAAAAGAAGGAGCTGATTGCTCCTTCAACTTTGTAGAGGCTGAGGGGCCAGTAGCAAGTGATCAGCTTTCACCAAGACGAAAACTACAAGTAAGAGATATGGTAATGGTGCGATGCAAAGGGGCTTCAAAGAATCTACAAAATGTGTTATGAGAGAAAATCCCAATTTAAACATATGCCAAGCGCAGGCAGTGCCAAAATTATATTACAAGATTTGGAGAAGCAGAGGTAACCTAGAGAGTGACTGGAAGGAGAAATGCCAGGTGGGGAAAAAGAAACCACAACAGGCCCGTTCCCACTATAGACTTCCGGTCTAAAGCAGAACAAAATATAGACAGGGGTTAGCGGCAGAGGAAGAGAAAAGTTTTAACTCTAAGTGAAGTTGTAAACTTTTTTTTTATTATATGAGTATATATACAGATACATACACACACACATGTATGTATTAGAATTTATGTAATATATATTTTATAAAATAAACATCATAATAAAATATGATATATTGTGTAAAATAAAAGCTATATGCTGTGTCATATAATATGTATATGTTATATATGTATATAACATAACGTGGGTTATATATTCACACACACATATAAAACCATATGACAATAAAGAGAAAAGTTGTGGAATTTCCAAGGGGTTTATAGGGGTAGTAAATGAAAAGGAGTAACCCCTCAGATCAGGCTTAAAAGAGTAGAGGGGGAAAAATAGTTATTGTTTGCTGCAACTTGGTAATGTTACTTATTTAATATAATAATGATTGCACAGAGGGCAATGTTAGGATCCATGCTAATTACTAATAAGACATTTGTAACTAGGAGGGCTATCCACGAAAGGTTTCTAATAGAAGAGCTTTATTTGACTAAATTGTAAAAACTGATGATGGCTACAAAATTAGGGCTATATAAAATACGCCATGTTAGAAGTCTGTTCACTACCAGTGCCTATCAGTTCTTTTTTGTCTTCTTATTTTGTAGATACTGTTACCTGAGGCTAAAGTCAAGTGCCAAGTTATTCCACACTGTTTTCTGGTTCTACCTCCATAAAGATATCTAGTTTTAGCTAATAAAGTATTTCCCTAGCTTTCACAAATGTACGCAAAAGTTGGGAGTTATATCTCATTTCAGAAAACCTACTAACTCTTTGAGGGAGAGAAATCAGCCCTAGATAATGAGGACAGAACCTTCTGCCGTGCTGTGGACCACATTTCAATTCCCAGCGATTATCTTGATTAATGCTCGGCTAACACACATGGACAGTGGACATGATAGACTTCTCATTTGGTAAAATTTCCCAGAGTCAGTGTCAAGATAACAGTCTAACATACTCATTGGAACCAGAAACTGCTAACAAATTCTATGGGAAATACCTTTCAAAAACTCTGAGTAGTCTCTTATTTTGAAAACTCTTCTCTGTTGTATTTGCAGACAGTGAATACTGCAAAAGGTTTTCTAGCTGAACTCAGCTGATTATTTGTAAAAAAGTCAAGGAGTAGAAAAAGAGATGCAGAATTATTTTCCTTTTTCGGATGATCATAAGCTTTCTGGAAGTGGTCTTGGGCTTTTCCTTTAATTACATGCTGGCTTTCCTTAAATGAAGGAGAAGTTGTGCTGATGCTAAAAATCAATAGGGACACCACACTTTGTTCTAAAATCTTCTTAGCCTCTGGGGTTGCAGTTTATTAACGTGGCTATTTTTTTTTCTTTAAAGGGAACTCCAGGCAAATTGTTATTTCTTAGTTTTGAAGTAACCCACTCCGATGACTAATTTTCTTAAAATGAACATAGGTTTGACCTATTCTCTATAGTCTTTTCACAAAAATACTCGACTATAGTAGATGTAGTTTTAGAGCGTCTGTCTAGTCCATGACCTTCTTCCCTGAATGAGGCAGTGTCACTGCCCGCCTACGATGTTTTTACAGTGTTCCTCTCTTTTGGCCACAGCAGATTAAACTAGGGCAAACTTTGGAGCCCAGGTCAATTGAGTCATCTTATTGAAATTTGGAATTGGACTTATAATTGTAGGAAAATGAAACTTCTCAAGGACTCGTCATCAGCCAATGTTGATACCCATCGTGGGAGCCAGGGTTCTTCTAGACTGTTTTCTCCTGTCATCATCACAGGAGCCAGATAGATGAAAATTAAAATCTCACATCTTCTAGTGACTGGGGTTACATGATTTGTGGCAAGTTGCTTAACATCTCTAAAAGATTCAATTCAATAGAAATGAGATGTTAATTTCAATTCTACATTAACCAGATTTGAGAAGAAAATCCCTAATGACAATTAAGGCAACTCTGGATTATCTAGCAATGTTATGTTTGTAGATTGAGGCTGACCCACTGCCACAGCACTAATATGCAACCCTCACCTTTTCCTTCCTTCAAATATAAGTTGTTTTTTTTTTTTTAATTAGCAGGTCTGTGGTTAAATCTCTGAAGGTCACATTTCCCAGTCTCCCTTATAGTAGCCACATTACTCTCTTAGATAGTCTACACTGTGAGCCAGGTGCAGTTTCAAGTAGTTTGCATACTTAATACTCATAAATACTACATGAGATGGGTTAATATTCATAAGAACCCCAGAGATGGGGAGTATTGCTATCTTACTTTATAGATGAAGAAATTGAGTCTGAGAGCAGTGCAGAGATGAGGTAGATCCAAGATTTTGAGCCAAGCAGTGTGGGTCTGTAGCCTGTGTTTTCAACCCTGTGTTATGTTGCTGCTATAGCAGAGTAATAGATACTTCATATCCTCTCCCTTTCAATGAGACACAGATAGAGCAATATCTGAGCCTATAGAGAAGAGGGGAAGAAAAGAATCGTCTAGATAACCTGCAAATAGAAAATTAGTTGTGTTTTAATGTTTTTTATATTTAAAATTGTAATCCACACTTATTGTGAAAAATGTGAAAAAGACGAAGAGTACACAGGTGAATGTGGAATCACCTACATTTCTACTACTTAGCAGGAACCACTGTTTATTCTTGTAGGTCTCCCTCTAGTCTTTTGTCTGTGATTGCATATAACAAACAGGTACTTCTAAATGTAAGGTTGTCCCGTTTTGTAACTAATGCAGTTATTCCTGAAAACTTCCCATAATTCAAATCTCACGCAATTCAAGACTGATACTGATAAAGAATTATGGTACACTCGTGGCAGTAATATAAATGTGATTAAAATTTACTGTGAAATCATATAATCCTTAAACTTTTACTTTGGAAGAAATTAATATTATTTCAGAGTATACACCTAAACCAATAAATACTTTAGTCATTTTTTTATGTGAAAATGTTCCTAAATCATTTACTTTAATTTTGAGTGAAATTATGATCACATGGATATCTTAGAAAACAACTTTGTTTTCTAATTCTTTAATTTATTATTTATTTTTAATTTAACACTATTTTAGTTCAATGTATTCACATTCTTCTGTTGATTGGAGTCAAATTCCTAGTCATTTTTTTATTCCATTTTTTTCTAAAATAATAAAATTTAAGACTAGGAATTTTACATTAAGCACAACTATGGCAACCCTATGTCTCCTCTTTGATATAGGAGTTATTTAAAAGATCGCTTTAAAATTTCTAAGTGTTGAATTTCAAAAAATCACTTGATATTTAAAAATATCACTTTTTTGGTTTTTTCTCTTCTCTAGATTGTCTGCCCCCTCTATCAGCATAGACATGCAATGAAAGCAGGTGTCTTGCTTATCTTATTCTCTGTTATATCTCCAAAGCCCAGTCAAGAACCTGACACATACTAGGCCCATAGGTAATATTTGTTGGATGTAAAAATAACTTTTAGTCTTACTGCTCTGTGATCATAGGATTTGAGCAGTCCAGTTCTGTTTTGTGAAAATAATTGAGATTACTTGAGTAATTGAGTAAGTGGTTTATTGTATGATCTATATTAAAAGGTTCTAACATCACTGAAAAATCCTGTAGATTACAGTTTAGCATATGTCTCTGAAAACAACCTTATTAATCATATTCCGATTTGTTTCCTTTTTCATATTCAGATTTTAAATATATGCATTTACTTATTTCCCCCCAATTTGGGAACTGTATTTAAATTCACCCTATAAAAAAAAAGTTCTTGTGCCCCCCCTCCCCTCTCCCAATTTATATTTAGCTAGTATAAATTGAGTTCTTACTATGTTACAGGCCTTGTACTAGGTGCTACCCATATAGTGGTGAACAACAACAGAAAAGACTTGGACTTGCTTTATTTGGAATAGATGGGTATTAAACATATAAATCAGCACAAAAATCATTATCAATGGTAATAGGAATAGGTGCTCTGAAAGTAGTGAATAAGGGAAAGATGCATGGTAATATAGGAAATCTAATTGTTAGCATGGTTAGGGAAAGATTCTCAGAAGAAATAACATTTCAGCCATGACAGGAGGGATGAGAAAAGAAGGAAAATGCAACACTTATAGGCAGGAGAGTGGGGGCTTTAGGATTTGAGGGAAGGGTGAACGGTAGTGAAATTCACCTGCATGGAAACTCAGAGTTTGGAAAAAAGTTTGGCGTCTTGGAATAACATGAGAGATCTTTCATAATAAATATTTGCAGTATCTCTTTCACTATCCTAAAATGAAGGATTCACATATAATATACTTTATGGTTTTTTTTTAAACCCAATTTTATACTTTAACTGGAAAATAAAAGGGAAAAAAGGAGATAAGTTACTTATAAATTAGTAAGAATTTTAATGTGTATACTCTTGTCTGTGATTATCCTAGAAAGTATAATAAAGTGATCTAATGTTTGTACTCAAATATTGAATCTCCGTGAGTGTGACAGTAACAAATGAAGATTAATTCATAACTGCTGGCTAGTAACTTACATTCCATGAGTTGAATTGCTATTGATAACATGATACTCCCACATGGTGAACAATTTTTGGTAAAATTCCAAGTATTCCAAAATGAAATACTGCTTCCCTTGACCAGCAAATTGTTTATATTAAAATCCTACAAAAAATAATGTTTTCATATATAAAATATAATTAGCGTCAGGTAATAGTAAACTTGAGGAAAAGTTTTATCTACATGAATGTCTGGTAGAACATCCTAAAGTTGTATGGCACATAGGAAGTTTCCTTATGGTGTCTGTACCACCATTAACTGTCAATAGAGACCTCTAATCACTCTGACAAATAAGAATGTGCCAGTGAGAACCACTGGGGAAGAGCACTGTGACTGAGATAGATGCAAACAAGGATGGAAAGGTGGTCGGGGCTGGGCCATCCAAGAAGTCCAACCCAATGGGATGCCCAAAGTGTTCCAGGTTTCTTTCTTAGGATCTGGTTGGTCTTCACATAAGCTATTTAACCTTCTGTTTTTTTAGTCCCTTGGCTATGATTTGTTTTATGACTTCTAATAAGTAGCATATTTTTTCCTATATCTGTTATCTATCATTTGATCTCTTGATTTCAGAGTGGTACTGTAAACCCATAGCAGTATGGTTGCTCAAAAGAAATTGGACAAGTGAATAAACTGTTTCCATTATTTTAGTCTTCTTAATGTTTTGGAAATTATATATCTTGTTTTTCATCTTATATGTGATTTTTAAATATTTTCCTAGAGCATCATTAATATTTTCCATGCATTTAAGAAGATTTCTGTTTTTCCCTCATTACCTCTTCATTAATAAAATCTTTGACCTATATTATTACTAAGTCTTTTTTTTCTGCTAAGAAACCTCTTTTTGACATTTGACTTTAGTCTATAATTAGATATTTAATTATTTAGATACTTCATTTTAATTGGTTTCCATGTTCACTGCTTCTTCCTTTATGCCAACTTTCTTGTTTTGAGCTGCTAATTACTTTTCTTCTATCTGTTTGTCTTAAAATAATTTTTTTCAAGAAGAATATAAAGTTGGTATCTTTCTAGAGACCTTGTAGTTGTTCACCTTGAGTAAACAACCACTTGGGTAAGTATTGAATTCCTGGTTTAGAACCTTTGAATAATTAGCTTCTGAATAGCTGATAGTTGATTTGAATAATACAACATTTTAAACAGTACCATTTCAAAGAACACTGTTATTTACATTGTTCTAAAATGTAGATTTGAAAAAGAGCAGATTAATTTTTTAGCTATTTATTTAGCTTAAAGATTTATTTTATTTATTTATTTATACATGCAAGAACTGGGCTCTAGGCTAGAGGTGGTGGTGGAGGGGAGGAGCGGTGAGAGGATTCACCAGAGATAGAGTAAGGAACAGAACAGGCAGGTCTGCTGTGCCATGTGGGTCGGCTCCCTGGCTGGGGATTGATCTCATGCCGCAGTAGTTGGCAATAGCTTAACAGGACTGAGACTTTAACCTCTGCGCCACCAGGAAGGCCCTTTTTCAGCTTTTTAATGTGGAGCAACTTCTTTATTGCTTCTCCTGAGATAATCACATCACCCTCCCCTTGCAAGATCAGATACAACAGGAAAGAAACAGAGAGAATTTGGCAGTCCACAAAGGGTATAGAGGAGTATGATTCATCCAGCTTTTATTGAGTAGTTACAGTTTTAGCTCATAAACACTATTCTTAAAAAAGTAAATCATGATCCTTGGGACATTTGAGAAACTTACTATCTTGTTAGAGAGACAAGAAGGCAATAAAAATAGCTGGGGAGCCACTTACAAGGGAGCATATAATCTAATACTAACATATAAGGCATGTCTGTAATGGGTAAGACATATGTTACTTGCCATAAGAAAAAACTTATTTTAATTATCTATATACATATAAATAACCACACTTCATATATGTAGGAGCTATGAAACTATTTGATCCTGCATTTTGTGTATGCCAATCTCTATGTAAAATATTAGATATTATAGGTGATTAACATTGATTAACACACTGAAGGAGAACGACACTTCAAGGAAGAGACTCATTCATCAGAGAATGCAAAGTAAAACTGGGCAACAGAGATTCTTGGAAGACTGTATCTTTTTTTTTTAAAAGATTTATTATTTTTATTATTTTTACATACAAGCTGGGGTACAGGCCAGAGGTGTGGGGCGGCGAGAGGGTTCACCAGAGACAGAGCGGGTAGCAGAACAGGCAGATCAGAAATACACTGCTAAGGGGAGCAGCAGGCGAGGCAGGAGAGGTCTGCCCCACCATGTGGGATTCTCCCTGGCCGGGAGTCGAACTCGCGTCGCCACTGCCGACAGCTCCACAGCGCAGCACTTAACCGCTGCGCCACCAGGGAGGCCCTTGGAAGACTATATCTTGATGCTATTTCAAAGTATTCCTGGAATAGATATACAGTTGAGCAGAGATAATATAAAATCTTTGAAGGTAAACTGCTACTATATTATTGTTATGCACTTTATCAGTACAGAAGTATTGTTGCCTAGTGCACCTTGCATGTTTGACACTCAGAATCACTGCTTGGCTTGATTTTAATTCAATGTCAAACTTTTTATGATAATGAGAGTTGGGGAATTCCTGCCATGCTGACTTCAGAGAGTGGAACACAGAGATACAGAATCAGTAAACTAAACTAACATGGATGAATCTATTAATAGAAGGCTTCATGATAATTAATTTTATATGTCAACTTGACTGGGCTACTACAGGGTGCCTGTATATTTGATGAAACATTTTCTGTGTGTGTTTGTGACGTTGTGTCTGGATTAGGTTACAGTTCAAATTTATGGACTGATTAAAGCAGACAAATTAAAACAGATTTCCCCAATGTAAGTAGGTCTTGTCCAATCCTCTGAGTCTCAATAGAACAAGAGACAAAGTGTCTTCCAGCTAGAACTCTGTCTTCTCCTGCCTTCAGACACAGTTTTGGACTGGAACTTACACTATTGGCTCTTCTCTTTCCCAAGATTTTGGACTTGGAATTAAACCACTGGTTCTCCTGGGTCTCCAGTTTGCTGAACTGGAAATCTTGGAACCTGTCAGCCTCCAGAGTCACATGAATCAATTCCTTATAATCTATCCATTTGTTTCTGTCTCACCATCAAGTTGTCTATCATCTCCCCATCATTTGTCTCTCTAATCTGTTTAGATTTTAAAATACTATTTCCAGTGTTTGGTTATTTCCAGTACTGATAGTCCATAGCATGTCCTAGAAATAGAGCCACACAAAATGTCTCCATTGAAACCACTTGTAAGCAAGGTGATTGTGTATGTGTTACTTTTAGCATTTTCCTCAAACCATTGAGTATAATGAGATTGGCTGGTTGTTATTGTCCCTGAATAAAGTGGGGAAAGAAAATGATGATTTCAGGATTCCACTTTGGTAAAGATCAGGATTGAGTTGTGGATAATAAGAATTTTATGACCTTATACCTGAAGGGATATTTATACCAGGTATCAATAGACCTGATGAGTAAATAGTGGAAATTATTCCAATAATGGGAAAAACAAAGACACAGAGTGTTTCAAGGTAGGAACAAGTCTTTTTATCTTTGTAAATCTCATAACCCCTGGGTTTGGTAACTTTTTTACTGGTGTGTGCTTAAAGGTTGGTTAAATTGGGCCACATTATTCATGATGGGGCATTTATCTTCCTGTTCAGGGTTTTCAATATCGGTAAAATTGTCTGATAACTGACAACTGAGAATTAAAGTACAATGTTCTGGTGAACTAATAAGTAAGGTGAGTTTATTTATATCAATTGTCTTGCCCCAGGATAAATTCTTTCTTGGGTGGAAGTATTTTTTATTTTATAGCTGGCTTGCCCACTAGTGAGAAATTCAGGGCATATAAATTCTAAAAGTTGATGTTCACTTTAGATATGCACATGGTATCTCTTTGCCTCGGTCATTTTTTTCACTCTTGAATTAAATATAATAATCATGCTAACCAAATTATTAGTCTATATGAAAAAATATTTAAATAAAAATGTCCCTCCACCAATGGATCCCTTTGGTGATGAACAAAAAGTTGGCATAATGAGGTGGTTATCTCCAGCGCTGTAGGAGATAGAGAAGGCAACAGAAAATTTTGAGATTCCTCAGCCTCACCTGGGAACAATTACAATAATAATCATTATAACAATATCAAGAGCAAAACACCGAATAGTATTTACCATGTATGTCACACCAGAGCCAGAAATTTTATGCAGAAGGAGGGTAACAATCCAGTTGGAAGGAGAATTGTCTTGAGGTTGCATATATATTAATGCTTTGCCTGAGATGGAGAAAATGAGTAGCATTTAAATCAAAGAATGGAGACAGGGCCGGTGAGAAGGAGAGGACATGGACGGGGCAGGATCATGGTAAGCGGCCTCACTCCCTCTCTCCCCCCAAGCTCTTTTGATAATGGCTGATAAATGGTGTCTTGCCTTTTCAGAACGCCAAGTAATTTATTCCAATTGCAGACATAATCCATGTCTGGTTTTTGTTCAAAGGAAATGTTTTTAGTTCTGCGATTTCTGTTTCATGTCATTCTTTCACAGGATGATGCTAACCAGTCTGAGATTGAAATGCTAAAGAAAGGCATCCATGGAAGTTAATGAAATTCTTTTGTGGGGTGCACTTCATATTGTATATGAAATTGCCTAGTATCAAGTAACAAATGCTTGAGTGGGTAATACATCCATCTATATAAAAATTCAAAGTTTGAGTATTATACATTTTTATTTGGGGCAGGATGAGGATAGTGATTTGGTTAGGATCAATATATTTTCCCTGCCTCAACCATTAGTGTTACAGGGCAACCCCGATTTGAAATGGATTGGCCTGAGTGTGGGTCCTCACCTGCACGCTTAAAAGGAACTTATGATGAGACTCAACTGCAGGCAAGGCATATACAAAAAAGGTTAATAAAGGGTTTATTTACAAAAAAGGAAATGAAAAGAGGAATAACCCAGGGAGAAAGATATATATATATATATATATATATATATATATATATATATATATATATATATATAGGTGAATGCATCCTACTGTTACAGGGCAGGGAGGACATCCCAGAACCCCCAAAGCTGCCCATTCTAAATAGGTTCTGCCATCTGCCCCATCAACACAAAACATATAAGAACTTTAATGGAAAGAAACTTGAATACAATTAGAAAATACAGAAAAGACAAAGAATATAGTTTCTATGTCAAGCACCCAATGTTATCCAATCCCTTGTGGGTAAGAAGCCACCCAAATGGGATTGGCCCAAAGCAAGGCCCAAAAGCCTGCCATAAGTCTAAAACACCTTTTGGCAGGGACCCATAGAAAAGGGTCAGAAATAGCCAGACAATTCTTCGAGGAACTAAAACACCTTTCGGCAGGGACCCATACAAAAGGGTCAGAGACAGCCAGACAATTCTGGGAGTTAAAGAGCAAAATCAAAACCACTATCAATGTTGCCATAGTCAACCTCCCCACGGGTCTCTCACCCACATCTATTTCAATATGTCTCTCTGCTCCTTGTGCCTCTTCTGGCTCTCCATCCTGCTTCCTTCCTTCTGTCTCTTCTTTGTCTAGTGTCTCTTCTTCTCCATTTTTTTTCTCCTGCTCAGTTCCACCCTCCCTTGGGTGGGGCTGGGAATCTGGACCACACCCTTACCCTGGGGACCACCCTGTTACACTAACAGTTCCACTGAGCTGGGACCCCAACAGTATGCTGAAATCTGCAAAAAACAAGAAGCCCCCAAGGCCCACATGTCCAGTTATATACCAAACCTGGTTGCTTAACTCTGCCTTCAGTTCCCAGCAATACTCCCTTGGGTGTTGATGACATTATGGGCTTTGTGGTCCTTGGTGTCTTGGATCTCTTTGGTTTGGGATGGGGGTGGGGTCCAGAAAACCTGTTTGTGAAGTTTGTTAAGGACATCCTCTCCCCCCGATATTAGGCCAATGAAGGCCTTATTTTAGAGCCTTCTGTTAAATAAACAGGTCCAAAATGGAGTCATTCATGCCACCAAGACTTAATACCTAATTATAGCTATAGCCTCTCCCCAAAGTGGAATTCTGAAGTAATCTTTTCAGAGTTTCCTTGTTTGCACTAGTGAGGTCATCTGCAGGATAAGACTTCTCTGCCTTCTCCTTAGATAAGGTGGCTTTAGATGAAATAATCTTTCTTTTCTTTTGCTAATAGCCTTACCCCTCTCTCTTTTTTGGCTATTAAAGCCTTCCATTTTGTGCAACCGTTGCAGAGCCTTGCTACTTGGTAGAGATGATGCTGCCTAGTCACAAATCATTTAATAAAGTCAATTAAACCTTTACATTTATTCTAATGCATATTTTTAAAACACATCTTAACTGGTTTTTGACACTCCCGATCACTTTTCCTAAAATTGAAATATTATCTACTACTGACTGTGTATGAGTTATTGAGAGCTTTCATTGCTGTAATTAAATATTCATAAAAGACAACATTTGCAACTCAAGTTGCACTGCTAGTTTGTTTTATTAAGCATTAGCAAGGTTCTCCTGTTTGATGATTAGAAGTGGATTAGCAATTTGAATTTCTTCCTTCAGGGCAATTGGTCACATTTCTTTAGCTGAGTCTTGGAATCATGCCTTGGGCCACATGCTCCAAATTGCTAGATCCAGTTTAAAATTCCAGATTGAGTTTTATGTATTCAATGTGTATGCTTGCTCTTGGATTCTTGAATTTTGCCTGGGGCACCCTCTCTAATTAATCATCCTATAGGTTTTGAAAACTTCTGCCCAATCCTTCTTATTTGTAAAAAAAAGAATGAAAGAAAAAGAAAAGAAAGAAAAAAGAAAACAAAACCAGCAATCCAAGAAGGTTTATTCTAAAAAAGTCCTTATTTAATAAGTGTCAGGTCATACAGCTTTTAAGATTTAAATACATTTTCTTTTTCAATGCAGTGACTCTTCCACACTAGAAAGATGGATGTTTGCAGATACCCACCATTCACCAACATTAGCAGATAGAAGGCTTGATACAGTAAAGGAAGGAATGGCTATTTAATAGTCGTTTTCTTTTCCATTCAGATCACATACACTTTTACTGAAAGAGGCCTCACAGTACGGAGTCTGATATTACAGCAGTGTTTTCAGGAAGCAATAATTGAATACTCCTCATTAAACTGGTTCATAAAAGAATCCTATTAAAACCAATACAAATAATAAACCTTGAAAATGCCGCTTTAAATTCCAAGAGGGTTGTGAAGATATGTTACAGTAACAGTTTTCTGTTCATAGGGTGATTCTGAAAATCTTGTGGGTTGAATTTTTCTAAGCCAAACAGGTGTCTCACTACTGAATATATTCAATTCGATCCTATGCCTTTTATATTTAGTCTTCTATGAGAATTTATCCCTAATCCTGACAGGATACCCAACTGAAAGGGCAATTATCTTTAATCACTTAATTAATAGGCAATTCTTACAAAGAAGCTAAACACCTGAACCCACTAAGTCTTCTTTGCATGGGCAAATCCAGTTGGTTGGATGTGCTAATTTCACTAAATGAGAATTCAGTCAAACTGTATGGTGTTGCAAATAACAGCAAATGTATCCAATTTGAAAATAATAGTGAAGAAGTTATTTTTTGTTCCCTTTTTAATCACAGAGGCAGCTGTGGAAAGCCCCAAATATGCGGGCTGTATGACTCACCTCACTACCCCAGATGGTGCTGCTGGCCCAGACTCCCCATGTCCACCCTGGCAGCCTTCAGGCCTCCCCTTGGACTTCCTTCTCCTCAGTGGTCCAGCTGCACTATTGCTTTGTGCTGATATTGCCCCACAGCCTCCTCTTATTGTCTGTAATATCTCAATGTTTTTTAATTTTTTTTCTAAAGATTTTATGCCTACAAGCAGAGGTGTAGGCCAGGGGTGTGGGGTGGTGAGAGGATTCACCAGAGACAGAGTGAGGAGCAGAACAGGCAGATAGACTGAAGTACACTGCTGAGGGGAGCAGTGAGTGAGGAAGGAGAGGTCTGCTGTGCCAAGTGGGATGCTCCCTAGCTGGGGATAGAACTTGTGCTGCAGTAGCTCTGGATAGCTTCATAGTGCTGCACTTAACCCATTGCACCATCAGGGAGACCCTGTAATCTCTCAGTGCTTTCTTTTCTCAGGGGTTTTCCAAAATTCTCCAACTCTCAGTCCTATATTATGATCTGGCTTCTGAAGGAGATCAAAATTCATATGAATAGGCATCTGTGTCTTTATAAAATGTTACTAATATGTTTCTCAATTGTGGAACTCAGTGGACTGAGATAATCTATCTTAGATGTATGTGCATTTTAGTGGAAACATGTCTTAGTTTTTCTGATCTGAAAAGTAAGGACCCCTTAGCTAAGTACTTCTTGTTTTACTTTTTATCTTTTGAGGCATGTAGTGATTGTTGTTGTCTTCAACTTAAGTCACTTAGGAAAACAGCAACAAACCTGGACTGTTGGTAGCATTTCTTCTTGCTCATTTCAATGAGTGCATTTCTAGCAAATACCCAGGTGATGATGATGCTGCTGATGGGGCTGATCCTGAGACAGAACTTTGGTAACTATTGTTCTAGATATAAGAGAAAATAAAGGGGTTAAGAGTTCTAGTTTGAGAGTTAATTATAATTCCTGTTTCACCCTTTCCAGTTGGATAGTCACTCAGCTGACAAAGCTCCCTAAATTTCAGTTTCCTCACTGCTAAAATGATAAAAAAAAAAATCCCTTGCAGGGTTATTAAAAGGAAGAAATGAGATAGTTTACTAAGCATGTGAAAGAAAAGTGATTGTGATGACTTTCTTTCTGTTATTACTTTTTATTTCTTCCCGAGAACTCAATTTTCAGGACTTCTAATTGACTCATTAAGTATCCTTTAAGCATCCAATTTGGTTAAGGAAAGTGAGCCTATTTAGAAAGTAAAAAAATAAAATCTTTTTGGAAGTATCATGATAAAATAATGCTTCCAAAATTCATCTGGACATGCACAATAATAGACATGAGAATTTTGAAGGGTGGTTCTTCTTTTGATTAGGTTCTTACTGCTCCAGATAGAAAAACATATTATAAAGTTGCAATATTCAAAACAGTATGGTATTGACAAGGGAAACGGCAAATACATGAAAAGAGCATGTTACCAACCACCAAGTTAGTTCATGTCCCTGATGCACAGTTAGAACAAATACTGCCAAGGAGTGTTTGAGACTGGGAAACAATTTATTAATGAGAAGATGACACCTCTGAGGTAATAGGAACCTAAGCTCAAATCTGCCACCCATAATAAAGAGGTTTCAAGATTTTTATAGGTGTGAATATGTGCAGGGATTAGAGAAAGGGATTTATCTATTTTAAGAAAGAGCAATAATTAACAAGGGGTTTAGGAAGCAGGCCTCTTGGTACAAAAATCATTATCTTTGTTATCCAGAGTCCTTCTATTACCCATAAATCTGGAGAAAGATTTTGATATGATGAAAAAACATGAGTATAAGAATTGAATAGTAAAGTGCAAAACTGGAAATAATTTTTCTATTCAAATGATCTGTGAATAATTAAAAATTATCTTTAATATTGGCATATTATAGTCACAATTTTTAATCATTTCTTAGATTCTTCTAAGTATCAAATAAAAAGCCTGGAAGTCTAGAAATATTGATCTGATAACTTGGTTAGAATCTGAATATTCGCTATTCAGAATTCTGAGATCTAAGGGATCTAACGTAGGCTAATGATTTGAAGCAACTATCTTGAGGCATGCACATACACACACATATACACAAACTATATATATATATATATATATAGTTATATATATATAGTTATATGTATATATATATAGTTATGGATGAACTGTGGGAGATAGCATTAGCTCACAATTATTTTTATAAATTTAAAATTATTTTAAAAGAAAATGTAAAAATGTAACAGGGTGGTCCCCAGGAAAAAGGGTGTGTCCCAGGTTCCCTGCCCCACCCAAGGTAGGGTGGAACTGAGCAGGATATAAGAAGATGGAGAAGAGAGACAGGACACACACGGAGGACACATAGAGGACACAGAACACACAGACAGAAGACAGGAGGAGACAGAAGAAGGATGGAAAGCCAGAAGAGGCCAAAGGAACAGAGAGACTTGTAAAGTAGCTGCCCTGGCCTGGATTGATTGAAATAGATGTGTGTGAGAGACTTCCATGGGGAAGTTAACGATGGCTATGTTGATTTTGGTTTTGAGTTTGTTCTGTTCCTCTCAGAATTGTCTGACTATTTCTGACCCTTTTGTATGGGTCCCTGCTGAAAGTTATTTTGGTTCCTCTCAGAATTGTCTGGCCATTTCTGACCCTTATGTGTGGGTCCCTGGCAAAAGGTGTTTTAGACTTGTGGCAGGCTTTCGAGACTTGCTTTGGGCCAATCCCTTTTGGGTGGACTTTTACCCACGAGGAGTTGGATAACATTGGGTGCTTGACTTAGAAAATATATTCTTGTCTTCTCTGTCTTTTGTAATTGTATTAAAATTTCTTTTCACAAAAGGTCCTATACGTTTTGTATTGATGTGGTGGATGGCAGAACCCATTTAGAACAGGGCAGATCTGGGGTTTTGGGGATGTCCCTCTCCCTGCCCTGTAACAAAAACACTTGTGAAAAAAATAAATATGAACCAAACATACTAAAAAATAAGAACAGTGAAGACTTATTGAATTGTTTATCATCACTTATTCTAACAGTTCTATTACTAAAAGAATTATGATACTGGCACCTTACAGAATGGCTATTATCAAAAAAACAAAAGATAACACGTGTTGGTGAGGATATAAAAACATTAAAACCCTTACACGATTGTTTTAAATGCGAAATGGTGCAGCCATTATAGAAAAAACAGCATGGAAGTTACTAAAAATATAGAATAACCATATGATTTAGCAATCTTACTCTGTGTGTTTATCATAAAGAATTGAAATCAAGATCTGGAAGAGGTGTTAGCACTCATGTTCATTGCAACACTATTCATAATAGCCAAGATGTGGAAACATCCTTAATGGTCATCACAGATGAATGGATAAAGTAAATGTGTCTTTCACATACAAAGGCATACTATTCAATCTTAAAAAGAAGAAAATTCTGCAATATGCGACAATATGGATGAACCTGAAAGACATTATGCTAAGTGAAATAAGCAGCCATAGAAATACAAATACTACGTGATTCCATACAAGTGGAGCATATAAATAACCAAATTCAGATACAAAGAGTAGAATGGTGGTCACCATGGGTTGGGGGGAGGGAGAATTTATTAAGAGGATAGATCTCAAGTTAAGTATATTTTATTACAATTTAAAATAAAAAGATCATATTGGAATATGAACATGAATACTAGACCACTGGAAAAGAATAGAAAGTTCAGAAACATACCTACAGCTAGAAAAGACATCTTTGTAGACAGAGGAATTTAAATATTAACTCCATGTTAAACAATCTTGTATCAATGTTAATTTTTTTGGCTATGAAAGTGGTGTGTTTATATAAGAGAACATTCTTGTTCTTAAGAAATGTATGAGCTATAATTAGTGGTGAGATGTCAAGATATCTAACTTACTTTCAAATGGTTTTGTCAAAATGTGTGTGTAGTTGTGTGTGTGTGTGAAAGAGAGGAAGAAGGAGCTAGATAAAATAAATGTTGGAAGGTGTTAACAACTGGAGGATCTAGGTGAAGGCTGTAAGGTGTCCTTTATTCTTTCAATTTCCTGCAGAAAATTCACTAAGTAATTATATAACTATTTAGATATATAGGGATATTTATAGATCAAATAATTGTTTCAAATTCTTTATAAATTAAAGCAAACGTAAGAAATAACATAAAAATGCAGTAAGGGATAAATTATGTAAGTAGAAACCATATGTCTCTAGACATATTAAGACAGATTCAAGAATGAATTAACTTCTGTAGGGTCATATGCTAATGTGTATAAAATTTCATTTCTGTGAACTTTTTATGGCAACTAAACATCAAATATGGTCCTTTGACAACTATTTTCTAACATTTCAGCAGGGATTGAAATATCAGGAGGGATGTGCTCAACTTCTTAAGTCAGCTCTTCAATAACTATGATGAATTAGAAGTCCAGTAGATATGCTGAATAAGATAATAGCAAGGTTGAAATGAACAATAAAAGTAAGAGCGCTGAAGTGCCAGCAAGGCATAGAACAGGTTCTCTATGGATGTGGCAGATGGGTAAAGGAGAAGTCCTGGAGCTCTCAGTGGCTTTTAATTACTTTTTTTAAGATTTATTTTTATTTATCTGTCCATACAAGATCTGGGGTATAGGCCAGAGGTGTAGGGTAGGGCGGTGAGAGGGTTCACCAGAGACAGAATGGGGAGCAGAACAGGTGGATCTACTGAAATACACTGCTGAGGGGAGCAGCAGTTATTTTTAAACAATGTATCTAGTAACAGTTATTTTAGCATCATCTTGTCAATGAGATATTTTGAAAGAAAACTAAAGACTTTAAAATTTTACAGATGTCATCAGTCTTTCTATTTTCACATTTGCATATTGTGATAACTTGTCTACAAGTTGTTGCCCATAAACATAGGCTTTTAAATTCTTGACACGTTAATATATTTAACAAAATGACCTATATGTCTGTGCCCCACTAGGATTTTTTTTTTGGTCATATGCAATTGTTTAATATATATTTCCTTCCTATATATAATGCCAGGAGATGTTTCCTGTTGCATTTATGCAAAGGTTATTTTTTCAAACATGTTAGAGTGAAATCGGTGCTTCAGTAATTTGCAGTCTCATATTTCTTTTTCTTGTGTAGTAGTTTCAAATTTGATTGACTTTTACAGTGTATTTAAGGATCCGGAGTTAATACGGGCATTGAGCAGGAATTAGAGCAGACCTGACTTAGCCTGAACTCCTGTTCTGACCTCCTCCCGGCTCTTCACTGCATGTATAATCAGACTGCACATTGGCTCATTTACTCATTTTTCTGTAAACATATATCATGTGCCTGCTTAATGTTAAGAGGGAAATGTAAGGAATAGCAACTTGTTCCCTAGGAAGAACCAGTGTAATGAGAAAAATAAATCATACACATAAACTCAATAATATTAATATATAAATGCTAAAATGAGTGGTCTAATTAGGTAAAGATTAGTAAAACCTATGCAGGAAGAAAGCCTTCCCTGTTTATGGTGAATGAGTTGCATTTACAAAGATAGTCAGGAATTGACCAGAAAGGAACTGAAAGAATTCTATGTGAAAGGAATATAGAATGGAAACTTAGTTTAAGAATGAGATAATAAGGTAAGTTTGGGGGAGAATTCAGGTATAGGTAGTGCAGAGATCGATTGTAGAGCATCTTAGCTTGAAATATCATGTATTTGCCCCAAAGGAAACAAATCTTTGGAGGATATTCAGCAGTGTGATAGCTTGATGAAATAATATTGTATGGAAATTTAAAATGTATTAGTGTAGCTGAAAGAATGAGAAAAAACAAACTGGAAAGAGAGAAAGCTTGTTCTGCATTTTTTTCTGAGGAATATGGAAATTGGAGGTTTATCTATCATATTAGAACATGCACTTGGAAATTCAGGGCTGGGGATGGAACTTTGAGTCATTATAATTAAGATGACATTGAAGGATTTAAAAATGTAAGAACAGGAGCAGGAGTAGAGCTTAGGACTGATTCAAGCAAGTCGGTAAGCTAAGAAAGGCAACATAAAGGAATGCTGAAATGTAGCAGAGCTTCATCCTAAAATAAATCGTCCTTATTATTTATATTGGTGTTTTACCTGTTCAAGTTGTTTGATATAACTGTTTAGGTCCAATGCCACACATCATCTTGTGAAGTGCCACAGCATTACCTAATGAACCTAATGACTCTGGATTGGAGAGTACTTGACAAAGCATTAAAGGCACCAACTCACAGGAGTTCAGGCTCAATGTTATCACTACAGCATATTTTTTTAAACTTCTGGATAAATATTATGGGCATTTATAAGCATGAAGAATATTCCAGATTCAAATGGAAAAGACTACAGACTCTCCCTACTTGTGACAGGTAGATTAATAAGGAAATCATTGGGGGAAATAGTGACAGCAGAAAATTGTGCCTTTGTGGGTAAATGTTGACTGTATCAAAGTTGTTGTAGCGCCAGCAAGGCACAGAGCAGGTTCTCTATGGATCAGGCAGATGGCTACAGGAGAGTCCTGGAGACCTTAGTAGCCTTTTCAGGCTTTTAATGATCTTTCTACACCATCAACCAGATGAAGGGCAGGCAGGGAGGCTGGGGGCCAGGAGGCGGGCAGACCTCCCAGCCCCTGGCTAATCCTTACTCTTTCTGGGCTACTATGGCTTTCTCCCATGGTCTTTTTGCTGGTCTCCACTGCACTCTGCTGCATAGTCCTCTGCTACCTCGCTCTGTACTCTGCTGCCCCCTTCTATGCTCAGTCTCCCGGTTCAGGTGCGCCCACTCACGCATGGCCACACCCTACTCCAGGTGCCACCATCAGGCACATGTGTAAGACCACAGGTGTCAATCATTGATGCTAATGGCTGGAGGGCGGAAAAACTGATCACTTCTATCTACCCTACAGTTGTATAAGGAGGAAGGAACTAGATTTTTTGAAGTCAGCTCTGTATTAGGGATAATGTACTCCAGCCTGAGCTTGAGGTTACACATTCTTGAATCCAGTAAGGAATGAAGTGAAGGCAGATAGGGTTTGGCTCACATACTATTTGCAGTTATGAATAGTCATGAATCAGGTGATCGAAGTCAAAAGCAAATAACTACCTAAAGAGACACATGTAAGCATGACGTAAAGGGAAGTTTGCCTCTTCTCCAGGGGCTAGGGAGTGGAAGGAGATAGTTGTCACCTGACTTGAAATTCTATTCAATTTGTAAGACACTTCAGCTGCATTCCTGAGATATTATGGAAGTCTTAAGGTCAGGTTTCTGATAAGATGTTTGGGGAATTGCAGGAGAGATTCTTAGTTACTTAGTTACTGGAACTTTAGAGGGTTCTTGATCCTTAAATCTTTTGAGACCCAAATTGGGCATTTGAGCAGATCGGTTTCTCTCCAGCCTTCATATTCTTTCATCCTTATCTTTCAATAGTTTTGATGGGCATTTGCCCATGGTCTGTTAGGCCCTGTGTTTAGGATCTCATATACATTTCAAAACTGCAAGTGAATAGTAATGCAAAGCACCTGGAAATTTCAATTAGGGTTTAGCTGCCCACCAGAGTGGACTGATAATTGGGGACAAAGCATTTATAGTGGGTCTAGGTAAAGAATAACATTTGCAGAATCTGGTGCTAGCTAGGTATTTTTTTGCCTTAAGCATCTTAGACTCAAATGGCTTGTGTATTGAGTTCCCTTGAAGGTTCCAAACAGAAGAAAATAAACTCCAAGGCATGATTTTTTAATGAATATGAAATCTTGTCATAAGCAACCTATCTCAATGGCAATACTGGCCTTGTGGAGACAGAAACTAAGGAAAAATTATATCTTGGTGTGAAACTCAGGGTGATTTTTCCTTTGATAGTTTGTTTCCTAGCCTGAAAAAAATATTTGCGTATAAATGTGGAAGGGGAATTACAGAACCAGAGCTAAGATTGATTTTTTCTGAGCATGTGTTAATATAATACTACAAAAATGCAAAGGTCTGCTGTTTGAATATATTAATAAAGTATTTCTTTAGAACTCCATCTCAAAACCAGTCAATGCTTATAAAATGTATCTTTACAAAAGAGAAAAGAAAGAGGAACAAATATCTAGAGTAGTCTAATTAGTTCCAAATGTGTGCATGTGTGTGTTCACTGGGGATCCTAATCCCTTTTAAGAAGAAATATTGTAAATATTCCTTTGAGCTTTATTCTTAGGGAATGATGAAAGTAAAGGGGAGCATTTATATGTGGTTCAAATAGTTTATTTTGCTAAATATTGACATCTCTGCCTGTGGATTCCAGGAGAAAACAATAGGCATTTTAAAAGAAAAGAATAAATTAGAATCAATGCATTTAGATGACTTAATTCGATTAAAATTCAGATATAGGTTAACTTGTAAGCAAAACACGGATAATTTTATTTTTTGCTGTTTACATTGAGAGAATATTTCATTCCTTGCTCTTGCTGTCTTAGAAGGGTATTAATGCAGCGTGGAGCTTTTGGAAAGCAGCTGTGAACCTGGATATCCCACTTACTTGCCAATATTTTATGACCAAGCAGATGTGTACGCAAATCACACCTGTTCTAATTCCAGAAGCTCTGCTTCAGTCAATCACTTTAAAATAACTTCTGTCTCTAAGACATAAAATGTACTAAAGTATCTTGAAGGCTGGACAATGAAGGTGTCAGTAGCTCCCCGACCAAGGGCACAGCTGAAACATATGGTCACATTTTGCATTCTTTCATGGGACTCCAGGGAGCACTCAATGACAAATCAATGAAAACGTCTCATGGATGGGAAAGTGAGAAGCCCAGATAAAGTATTGGGGGGACAATAGGTTCATCTTGCTCTACAAATGGTTTTCATTTGCTCCTCTGTTCAGAAAAATCTTGAAGTGGTAGTGGTCGTGTGTGAGATAGTAAGAGCAAGTAAATCTTATTTTGAAAGTTAACTTTGTTCTCTGAGAAGGTGAAAATTAAAGTAGTTGGCATTTACTATGTTGACTCTGTGTGAAATATTTTTGCTTTTATTTGGCATAAGCCAAGTAGCATAACCCAGAAGAGAGCAGACTCATGCTTTTCCTATAATGATATATGGATAGGTAAGAATCTCTTGGTTCTGTAACGCACATCCCCAGATATCACAGTTTCAGTTGAATCCAGGGTGTTAAAAAATTCTGAAAATACCTTTTACAGAAAAAGTTAATTTATTTTGAGTCGATGATGGGCATTATGTAAACTGGGTTCTGACACAGTTCCATATGCTTTGCTTCTCTGCACGTGCCTCATTTCATATCTGCTTGGTAAAAGCCGGCTGTTGGGTGTATAGTCAGAATTTACTGTGCAATGTCTGGAAATAGCACAATTATTATTATTTTTTAAAGATTGGTTTATTTTTGCATACAAGCTAGGGTGCACGCTAGAGGTGTGGGGCGGTGAGAGGGTTCACCAGAGACAGAGTGGGAGCAGAACAGGCAGATCCACTGAAACACACTGCTGAGGGGAGCAGCGGGTGAGGCAGAAGAGGTCTGCTGCACCATGTGGGAATCTCCCCAGCCCGGCATCGAACTAGCTCCACAGCGCTGTGCTTAATCTGTTGCGCCACCAAGGAGGCCCAATAGCACAATTATTTTTCACTGCAGTCCTTGCTGATCCTTAGCAGTTCATTGTTGGTGAGAACAACTGTTTGTTGTCTGCCTGGTGTCTTTAATCCATGGCAACCATGTTCATGGTTGACCCTTCAGTCACTGGCTGATTATCTCACTCGTTGCCACAGTTTTTGTCATTAAAATTTTCACATCATTTTAATTCTCTATTGTCTGTATCACTACTATAATTTATTTGATGCCATCAGAAAGTATGCTTAGGTGTTTTCACAAATGTATTCCAATTTTATCCACCAAACTTATTCTGATCTTTTATTGATAAGTATCCTTATATAGCTTTTTAGGACTTCAAAGTTTGCACCCAAGATGAAATCTTCTTCGATAAGATTCTCCTACATGTTCTTGAGTTTTAAGATATAAAACTCCAATTGCCTTGGAAACAAATTGCTGCAGCATGCAGTCTGAAAAAGCTACAACTTCAGTTTTACTGCACGGGGATTATTGTTATTCACCATGTGTACCTACATCTGCGCAGGAAACAAAAAGGCCCAGCACAGCATAAGCTTCCAAATCCTGAAACATTTTGTGGGACTCTGTAGAAGCAATGATATTTTTGTAGTCCAGCTCTATCTGTTCTTCGTGCTTTTATTTCCTGATACAATGAGTAAGAAGGGGGTTCTTTTGCTTTTGGTTCTTCCTGTTCAGATCTGCCGCCTGTGTAATCCAGGCTGGAAGGAATTGTGAAGGTGAAAATGGTCAACACAGTGTTGATTTAATAATTGAAAGGATTAAGGATTATGGCACAATGGTCTTAGGAGAGTCTTTTACATTTTTAGCTGTGTTTCTAGGCAATCCTTTCCCCCACCACTGTTAGTTTTTCTATCTCCTTGTCCTTCTCTCTTCACACACAAATCCTGTATTTCTATATATGTATGTAGAAGTATAAGAAAAATATTACAGTAGTTTTAGCCATTGTTGCTATGAAGTAATGTCTATTGCATCTGAAGGTTGATAGACATACATGCAATTCATAATTTATCGATTTCTCTGGAATGAGAAAAGGATTAGGGATTAGATGTATAACACATTACTCACTTGGCTCAAAAAATAATATCATGCAACTATGCTTGGAGCTCTGAAATATACATGGGAAGGATGCTATTTAAAAATTCCTCAAACTGACTTTTGTGGTCTAATTTAATAGGGTTTGAGGTAATTAAAGGAGGATAAGAATATCCTAAAAAGAGGAGCAGACCCAGATTCAAATAACACTCCTGTCAGTTGTGGGGAATGCCATAGAAAGGTACCTATGATGTCTCATATTAATTTGAAAAAGCAGTAGGAATGGTCTGTTTGCTGAAACACCAGGAGAGGTGAACATGCATATAACAAGAACATAAAAGTAGTAAAGGCAGAACATTCTGAGCTTGCCTCCAAACACTCATCTCCTGAGTCCAAACTTATTAGAATCCTTGAGTACCACAAAGGAATAGATGAAGGGATCATACTATCCCAAATTGCAATAACATACTTTGGGAAAATGATCCTCTGTATCACCAACCCCCTCCCACCCCTCCTTGGTTCATCTTATGACTCTACCTCAGTCGTGAACATCTAAAATGAAGAGTCTCAGAGAGGCTGCTCACACAGCTGCTCAATGGGAAGTCTTTTCAAGCTGGAGTTACTGGCAGTGGGGAATGGCGTGGCCAGACAGTGGAGGGTGCTGGGGAGCAGGGCCTCCAAGGTCTGTGGTGTGTAGTCAGCACCTTGGTTCACTGACTGTGCCTTTTTGCCCTTCTCCCAGCACCAGCCTCTGCTGAGGTCGTCACACCTGAGTGGTTGATGGAATCAACTGGAGACGGCGATTACAGGCCTCAGGATGCGGGGCACATGGTCAATAAGAGTAAATCAGCACGATTAAGTTTTATCAGTTAAATATTGGAAATTTGTTCTGAAATTAAAGCTTTATTATGTCCTGCAGCTTACCTGTCCACAGCAAATCAGTGTTTCCCTAATAAATTCGCATTCCTACCAAAAAATCAAGGAAAAGACAGGGCAATCAAAGAATTGAGTCCTTTTAGCCTTGGTTTTCATGAGGACCCTGAACACTGTGTTGATTTGTTTGTTCTGATTTGTTGTGTTATTTTTCTGGCTTGAATTTGTTTTCCGTTTAGGTGTTTCATTATGACAATTTTTCACTAAAATATGGAAGGTGAAATATAATTTTTTTTTCATGTAGAGTGATAATATGAATTCTTAAAAATTTGACAAATTTTCATAGATCTGTGAGATTCAGTCCCATTTGGTGACATAGATGATGATGTGTTGTTTGAATTGCTCTTTCCCAAGGCACAATTTTTTTTCTCTCTCTTGCTTAGGGCCAGTCTTAGTGAAGTGCATGTGATGTGTATTGTCTATTAATTTCTTTGTGTATTTTATTTTTTAAGATATCATCATTTGGGGTTTCCAGAATTCCAAGAAACATTTTAAACAGGATAGATATTTTTACCTCCATCAAATATAAACATGTATTTAAATTAATGCTATCATAAGGTATGTTGTACATGAAACTGAGTGTGTGAATGCTGTATAAAATTTAAAAGGCACAAGGAGATTATTGAAAAAATAAGTCAGTAACCACCACCACCTACTACTCCTCCATAACCATTTTGTCTTTTTCTTCTTTGTTTATAAATATACATATATATGTTTATATACATGTTTATATATATATAAATATATATACATGTACATGTACATGTACAATATATACATGTTTATATACTACATGAGCATAACATAACATATTTTATTTTGTACTCTAGCATCTAATTTATTTAATCAGACCCCTATTGATATTTAGACTTTTCCATTTTTTTTACAAACATGGAAGATGTGTGTTTAGAACACCCTCCCCAGAGGTTTCTGTATTAAATGTCCCCTTCTTGCCTCTCCTTGTTACTTCTTTCCATTCTTACTCTATTTTCATGCTACCACTTGACATATGTCACTTGACATATTTCATATTTATTTATTTACAGTCTATCTTCCCCACCAATATAAGTTCCATGAGGCGCTACTTTTTTTTGCTTTATCACCAGTGCCTAGAATGGTAGCCGGTATATAGTTCGTGCTCACTAAGTATATTTTTAAACAAACAGGTCATTTTGTACATGTGTGAATATATTTTGGGGAAAATTACTAGATGTGGAATTGCTGTACCAAATATGTGTTTTTTGACACATATTGCCAAATTGTTTCCTCTAGAAGTTGTATAAATTTATCCTTTTATCTTCAAACTTCTTATATTTCTTTACTTCTTATCTACAGATGTGTAAGTGTACATCTCTACTTCAATATACCAACAACATCAAACTTATAAATTTTATGTAAGTTGACTTAGCCTATGGTGCCTTGTTTTAGTTGCCATTTATTTCTCTATTTCGAGTGATGTACACACTGTCAAAAATCTTTACCTGTGTATGATAACTGAACATGTCTGAAGTATTTTCATCTGAGTTTTCTTAGAGACACAAAGATCTTCCTGACACTCATGCTTTGATACAAGATGTTGCTTAATATCTGCACTCCTGGACTCTAGGGGTGTTGCTTCACTTATCTGAAATCTCTAACTTGTATGTATTAAATATTGGCTGATAAGATTAGGAGTTAAACTTGTTTCTTTTATTGCTGTCCTCAAGTTTTCTTGTTCTTATGAGCAAGTGTATTTCCCAGACATCTCCCATTGCAACCTTTAACTGTCAAGGTTCATGGAAGTATCAATATCTAGAAGAGCCCTCTTTTCTCTTGACAATCTGTAGTTTCCTTTCTCTATAAAGCATGCCTATAACAAGCTTCTGTTCATTAACTAGTGTGATTAAAAAAAATTATAGGTAAATTCTGGTAGTTACTTTTGACTTCTAGGTATCTGATGAAATTAACCTTAACTAATTTTTCCTTTTGCTTTGTTCCTTTTATGCCATTTGTGCTACTTTCTGGTCATATTTGATGCCTTTGTTTATGCCACTGGGAATACCAACATTAAGTATTAATGGTTAAAAATATGAAGGAAAATTCTAAATATACTAACATTTGTATATTCATTATACCAGCATTTGTGTAGCCTCTCCCCTTTACCCTTATATTATCACCTCAAAAGACAATAAAGGCATTACTTATTTACCTTTTATAACCTGTAGGAAAGCTTTGAAAATAACGTTATTACAAGGCAATCAAGGTAAATATGTCAAAATAATTTTCAGATCTCCTGAAAACTTGTGTTGTCTTATTTCTAACAAAAGAAAACCAAATGTATTATAAATGATTTATTATTGAGTGATAGCCTAGAATCCTCTGAATTTTAATGTGGTCTGTGCTTATAAATTTGTTTGTTGATATTTGTTAAGTAATACCTTCATTCTTTCTTTTCTCACTAGGTGGGATATTATGAAAAAATCATTGTTAACGCATATAATTGGCATATATGTTAATTTTTAATATTAAACTAGTTTACTAATGTATTGATCAAAATACAGTTGAAAGAGCAAAGGAATGTTTTTTCTAAAACTTTCCCCCTGAAATTCTCAAATCAGTAAATGTTGTATTTGGAAAATTCCATGAGCTATAAAACACATCATGTGTATAATCCAAGTAGTCAAAGGAAAATGAAGCAATAAGGAATTTTTATCTTATATTGACACAGGAAAATTTCTACTCATATTCACATTGGACATAACAATGATAAGAATAAAATCTTTTAAAACACCGTTGTTATGAATAGCAGCCATAACATTAGGGCCGATGATTATGAAAAACTACAATGGCTATGAGAAGATAACATTGACACTATAATATAAAATCCCTGAATTGTTATAGAAGACTATGGTGTATAAATATAACTTAGAGACATCTTTATGCTGAGATTTAATACTTGGGGGTCAGAATAGTGGTAAAGTGTGAACAAAATTAAACATATCAACTACACAACCTTCATTATTGTGTTCACCAGGGAGTCTCAGTATGAAATCTTTCCACATCAAGAATGATTTCAACACTGAGTCAAAAAGCCTAAAACATGCAGGAAATCAAACTAAGCAATAACAAAATTGTTAAAAAGAAACACAAACTCCTGAAGCTTTAAATAAACTATAGGTAAACATATATTATTGAAAGGTGAATTTTTCAAATGTACCAAAAATGATCATTTACTCATTTCTAACAATTGTTGATTTAATAAAAAAGATAAAATGTCATTTTATAATCATTATCACATAAGATACACCTAAAACTTAGTGTATTAAAAAAGTTAAGTAAAAAAATCTCATTTCCTAAATGGAGAACAGAAGGTTTTTAGGGCAGAGGAACTACTATGTATGATGCTTTGATGATGGATAGCTGTCGTAATATATTTGTTCAGAGCCATAGAATATGCAACACAATGTGTGAGCCGTAATGTAAACTTTGGAGTTGGGTAATAATAATGTATGAAAGTAGGTTTACGAATTGTAATAAGTGCACCACTCTGTTGAGAGATGTTCTAGTGGAAGAGCATGTATGTGTGGGGGGGGAGAGGGGGATTATGGGAGGTACATGGGTAATCTTTGTACCTTCCGTTTGCTATTGCTATGAACCTGAAACTGCTCTAAAAAAATCTATTTTAAAATCTCAATGTTATTTTTATATTTAGGAATTAATAGTTTTTGAAGGTTAATGGACAGATAATAAACTGCACATACTTGTAGTGAATATCTTGATAAGTTCAGACACACACACACACACACACACACACACACACACACACTCTCTCTCTCTCTCTCTCTCTCTCTAAAACAATCAAGATACTGTACATTTCCATGTCTTTAAAAAGCTTCCTTATGCACCTTAGCTATTCTCTTCTCTCCTTTTCCACTTGAATCTAATCTCCAAATGACTACTGCTCTTCTTTCATTTACTATAGATAAGTGGACATTTTTTAAAGTTTGTACAAATGGAAACATATAGTATGAATTTTTTTTCTTATTTCAACCAGCATAGTTATTTTTAAAATCATTCATGTTGCATTTATCAATCTTTCTTTTTTATCTCTGAGTAGTGTTCCATTGTGTGCCTATACCCCAGTTGGTTTATCCTTCACCTGGTGATGGAAATTTGGGTTATTTCTAATTTGTGATCCTGACAAATAATGATACTGTGAATATTTGTATAGAAGTCTTTTTATGGACATATTCTTTCTTTTCTCTTAGGAAAATACCTAGGGTTAAAATGACTGAGCATTATGCTTATGCATTTAACCTTTTAATAAAGTGCCAAACAGTTTCTAAAGTGGCTGTACCTTTTATATTACCAATGGTAGTGTGGGAATAAGTAGTTCTGATCCTTCTGCATGTTTGCCAACACTTAGATGGTTATACTTTTTAATTTTAGACATTCTAATGGGTGGTGATACTCAATTATAGTTGTAATTTGCATTTCCCAAAGACTATGATATTGAGCAACTTTGCATGTACTTACTCACTATCCATATATCTTCTCTGGTGAAATGTTGTTAAAATCTTTACTATTTAAAAATTGAATTGTTTCCTTATTGAGTTTTGAGAATTTAAAAATTATATATATTGTGGATACAGTCTTTTACTAGTTATAGGCTTTGCAAATAATTTCTCTTTGTGATTTGACCTTTTATTTTCTTGTATCTTTCTAAGAGGAGGAATCTGTTACTATCCTTCTATTTGTTCTCCTTAAAATAATATGTATTTTTTAATACTGCTTTTAAGATTTCCCATTTATTGTGACTTTGAGAAATTTGATTGTGATGTGCCTTACTGTAGTTTTTATCCAGGTTTCTCACAGTGTTTATGGAGGCCCTGAATATGTGGGTTTATGGCTTTCATCAAATTTGGAAAAATGTCAGCCATCATTCCTTTAAATATTACTTGCTATTTTCTCTTTACTCTTCTCTCCTTTAGGGACTTCAATTACACATATATTAGGCCACTTAAAATTGTTTCAAGGTTACTTACTTACTTTTAATGTTTTAAACATCTTTTTTCTATCTGTACTTCACTTTGTGAAGTTTTATTGCCATATTTTCAAGTCACTGATTTTTTTTCTTCTGTATTATAAATCTGCTTTTAACCTCATCCAGTGTATTTTTCAACTCCATCATTGTAGTATTCATTTCTGGGGTTTGACTTGAGTCTTACTTTATATCTTCAGTGTCTCCATTTATCTTTTGGAATATGTTAAATGCAGTTATAACTTTCCTGATATCCTTGCCTAATAAAAGACCTGTGTCAATTCTGAATCTATTGATTCTCCTCATTGTGGACTGTGCTTTCCTGTTTCTTTTCATAACTGACAATCTTGGATTGGCCTCTAGACATGAATTTTGTCTTTTTTTTTAAGATTTATTTATTTATACATACAAGCTGGGGTACAGGCCAGAGGCATGGGGCGGCGAGAGGGCTCACCAGAGACAGAGTGGAGAGCAGAACAGGCAGATCAGAAATACACTGCAGAGGGGAGCAGCAGGTGAAGCAGAAGAGGTTTGCCGCACCATGTGGGATTCTCCCCTGCTCGGCGTCGAACTCGCATTGCACTCAACTGCTGCGCCACCAGGGAGGCCCTGAATTTTGTCCTTTTAAATGTTGTATATTTTACCAGATGATTTCACTTACATGTAATATATAAAAAATAAAACAAAACAAAGGAACAGCTAAATTCAACCAAAATAAACCCTGCAGAAATATGATTGTAGAACTGCAGCCACCGGAAGGGGATAAGGGGATGGGAGAGGAGGGAATGGCAAGCAAAAAGATGGGGCAAAGAACTGTGGTAGAGATTATGGGTGCTTTGGTGCGGCCTGTGTTTTGGGAAAATACATCAGATGAAGTGTGAACCTGTATTCCTAAATCAAACACAATGTTGGAAACCAATGTTTTCTCAATTTAGAAAATCAATTTATTTTTAAAAAGTGTTAGATATTTTTGTGTTTCTATAAATTTTAAAGCTTTGTTCTAAGATACAGCTAATTTACTTAAAATCAGTAATTTTCTTTTTGATTCTTTCTAGTCTTATTTTTATGATTTGTTAGGTAATCTAGAACAATGCTCAGACTAGGAATTTCCCACCACTGAGGCAAGACCCTCTTGAATATTTTATCAAATGCGCCATGAATTATTAGGTTTTGGGGTCTGGTTATGGAGAATAGTTACAATTAATTCCTAGTTTTTATGAGAACATCTGGCACTGTCTCTTCTAATTATCTCAGATGAATCTTTCCCTGGCTTTGGGTAATCTCACACACAAATGCTGATCAAAACTCTACTGACTACTCAAGGTGGACATTATGCTGGTTTCTAGATTTCTCTTTCCATGTTGCTCTCTTTTCTCTGGTATCTTTCCTGCCTGATTTCTCTGGATGCTCAGTCATGCCTTGTTAACTCAGGGAGTTCATTAAGCTCAGCCTAGATTCCTTCTCCCTGTACTAAAATATGGAAACTTCTATTTATATAGAGAAATTGTCCTGTGGTGCAATGTTAATAGTTTGGGCTTTGCTTTAGTTTTTTGTGATATTGAAATGATTATTATTTATTATATTCATCTTTCTAGTTATAGACATCATAGCTATATTTTAATTAATCAAATTTCTGCCTTGAGGAAATTGAAATATAATGGTACAAAATCTATATATGATTGAGACTCAATACCGAATTAAAATATAAGCGGTCAAGTATAGCTAATGTAGAAATGCACTAAGCTGAAATGTTAATCTTCCCTTTTTGAAAGTTTCTTTCAATGGAGGAATCAGGTTATAATGATGAAAGGAATGATTACTGAGATTCATTAGATGAGATAAATTATGTAAATTTTCACAACTGGAAATTTACAGAATATTGCAGAATGATTGTACAGAAATAGGAAAGATGTGAGATACCATCTAACAATCTCCAGAGATATTGAGCAGGTATTATTATTACAATTTTATTTCTTCATTTTTTTATTTTACTGGGGGGTAACAGTGGCCTGTAACATTATTTGTGTTTTAGAAGAGTAGGATCTCCCTTTTCAGGTTGTTTCCACACTCCACACATCACCAAACCGCCCAGAGTCTACCACCATAGTCCACTGTATTATCACAATTTTAAAGATGAGGACACTGAAATCTTACGAGAAAAATAATGGGTTTTTCAAGACATACCTTCACTCTGCTGGAGTGGAGCTGACCATCTTCTCTGAGTTCTCTTAATTATTCCTCTCTCATATACCTGTAAGACCAAACTGAATCCAAATCAGCCATTGATATATCACTGTTCCTCCAAGGTATTTAGATTTACCATATAGAAAAACATACATGCTTGATATGATACAATTTGACTTGGAGGTGGTAGGTACTTTCTTGATGTGACACTTAGAATTTATGTGTATTTGTGTATGTGTTTTTGTTTTGTAATTGTTGCAGAACTGTGATGTATCTTACCCATCTTGAATTTCCATTACTCAGCATAGATGTTTTTGTGTTTCTATAATCTACTCAAGCTTTGTTCTGATAATTTACTTAAAAACATTGATTTTCTTTTGATTCTAGTCTTTTTTTTTGAGATTTTTTAATTTATGCATACAAGCTGGAGTGCAGGCCAGAGGTGTGGGGTGGTGAGAGGATTCACCCGAGACAGAGTGGGGTGCAGAACAGGCAGATCAACTGAAGTACATTGCTGGGGGGAGCAGCGGGAGAGGCAGGAGAGGTCTGCCATGCCACGTGGGAAACTCCCTGGCTGGGGATCGAACTCGTGCTGCACTGGCTGCAGATAGTTTCATAGTGCTGCACTTAACTCATTGTACCATCAGGGAGGCCCCTTTCTGGTTTTATTTTTATGGTTTGTTAGGTGAATCTAGGGCAATGCTCAGACTAGTGTAATACTAGTGTATTAATACATAGAGTAATTAATACATAGAGTAAATGATGAGTGAATAATCATGGAATAAGTGAACAACTGAAGGCTTTGAATTTTAGAAGAATTAGTACCAAGGTACACTGTAACTGTAAACATAAAACAGCACTTTTTTTCTTAATATTTCTTAAAATAAGGTAGAAACATGTATTTGTAAAGAAATGCTATTCTCCTACTCTCATACTTAGTGTGTGAAAGCATAATACAGGATTTATTGATTTACATATGTTACTTTTTTTCATGTCTACTTTTCGTTTTCCTCCAGCCACATCCAATTCACAAACTCAATCTAAATACTTCCCACCACATCCATCATCGTTCCCTACTCGAAGCCACCATAACCTAACTTGCACTCTAGCAAGTGCTCTCCCTGTTTCTGCTCTTGCCATTTACAGTCTGTTCTTTCCATAGCAGTCAGAGGAAATTTTGAAAGTATCTTATCACTCTGCTGGTTAAAAACCTTTAATGGCTTTCCATGAAACTGAAAATAAATTGATAGCTTATTTCAAACTCTATTTCATGAACCATCAGGCCCACTGGAATGTGCTACTGCCACTGCCACTAACTATCTCTCCTACTGCTTTTCCCCTCCTCACTCTGCTTATATGGCCTTGTGCTCTTTAAACAAGTGTGTCTCCTTTGTTCACCCTTCTGTTTGGAAGGCTTGCCCATTATATCTTGAATGAGTAATGGTGTCTCTAAATCTCTAATAGAACAAATATATAAAGATTCCAGTGAATCCCTCTGAAAAACATCACACATTTGGATATATAAGTTGTAGGTTTGGTAAAGAACAAGTCACAGAGACTTCGAGTTACAAAGCTTTTGGAAGAAAGATGGTTTACTCTCATTGTGCAATAGGGATGGTTTGTTGTCAAGGGGAAGCCATTCCATGGCTCATGACTGCCTGGGGAGACTGGTGCTACTGTTTGAACCATGAATTACCCAGCATCCTCATTGGTAGAACAAACAGCTGTCATTCCTTCTGTCTCCCTCAGTGTTGTCACCTCCACAGCAGGCATTTTTCACCTCGAATGAACATCCTTAGTGATGTAACACCTAACCTTCCCTCCAAGGTCAATTGCAGTTCAGTTGACAGGGACAGAGCTATTGCAACGATGTTATACAATTTGTATTTTTCTCTGATCTATTTTATACCATTAAAATGGTCATTGCTATGTTACTAGAGAAAGGAGGCTATGTTCAGGGAGAAGAACATGAAAAGTGATCTGGGGAGAAGTAGGATCTTTCTAACAAAGAGATACATCAATATAGGAATTTATTAAAAACATACCATTTATAATGCACAAATCATAGTCATTGCATTGCCCATCATCGTTATTCTGAATTGCTGCTCCAGATTTTCCAAGGAGACGAGTGTCCTCAGTCTCTTTGTCAATGACAGATTTTTCTTTTTATGTTGCAGGCTATAGGATTTGTTCCTCTAGTTCAAAGGACTGAGCTTCTGTTCATCCCTGTTTTTACCAATTTCCTTTCCATCTTGTTTCTTCTAAACTGGTTACAGGAGTTAAGAATTGTTTTCTTTCTGAAAACAAACCAGACAGAAATTACCTTTCTGATCTAGGGAGTGTAAAACATCCATACAAATATTAATAAAAATACTATTCCTGTAGAATCTCTGTAACTATCAATTTTGTTTCACATAAGAATCTTTGGCACCGTAAGTCTTAATGGCTAAGAGTAATGAGTAATACACATCTATGTAATACTCAGGAAGATCATCCATTCTACTTCATATGGACTTTTTATACCCACATGAGGAATTTTTTGAAAATGTTTGACTCAACTTTTTTCAATGTAGAAATAGTCACCAAGGCATCGTTTGAACTAGTTCAGCCAACTTGTTGGTAACTGAATAGACAGCAAGTTGGCAGGCTATGCTGTTGACTAGAAATCAGAATGACACTGTTTTTGAAGGAAACATCTGTGTTACCGCTAGTGTGACAGGTCTAGCAAACAGTAGCAAATGGAAGAAATACAACATGTGATATTAAAATAAAGCTATGAAAACTGGGTCAATTTTTTATTATAGAACCATAAGTGGAGGAAATAATACAGCTAGTGAAAGTGAAGTGAAGAATACATGATTCACACAGCTCAAATTAGAGAAGTTATTAGAGATTATTTATTTTGTGAGTTGGGGACTGATGTGGATTGGATGTTCGGATTGGATTTGAAAATTCAAATGGTGAACTTTAATCCTCACTTGATATTTGAAGAGGCTACCTTTGTGGTGGGGGGGCCGGTGATTACAGTTAGAGGAGGCCAATGGGTGGGGCCCTCACTATGGGAATAATGACCTGCTGAGAAGAGACACTAGGGCACTTTCTCCTTCTCTGTTTCATTCTCTATTTTATTTTTTTTAAAGATTTATTTATTTATACATACAAGCTGGGGTACAGGCCAGAGGTGTGGAGTGGCGAGAGGCTTCACCAGAGACAGAGTGGGGAGCAGAACAGGCAGATCAGAAATAAACTGCTGAGGGGAGCAGCGGGTGAGGCAGGAGAGGTCTGCTGCACCATGTGGGACTCTCCCCAGCTGGGCGTCGAGCTCGAATCGCTGCTGCCAACAGCTCCACAGCTCAGCGCTTAACCGCTGAGCCACCAGGGAGGCCTCATTCTCTATTTTAAATGGTGACATTGATTTATAACATTGTATATGATTTGAGGTATGGGATTATACCTCTTCAGATGTATGCCTCCATACCACATCCACCACCAGTCACCCTCAATCTTTCATTCTCTCATTCTCTTTCTCCCCCTTTCTCTCTCACCCTACCCCTGAGCAAACCCACTGAGGCTGCACATGGAGAGTAGACAGAGGTCATATGAGCGCATAGTGCATGACAGCTGAGGAGAGGCTTTAGAATGAAACCTACTTTGCTAATGTCTTAATCTTGGACTTTTCAGCTTTTGCAACTATGAGAAATAATTTTTTGTTGTCTAAGACAATCAGTCTATGGTATTTTGTTGTAGCACCATGGGCAGACTAAGGCAAAGGCATTATAAAAACGTGTGTGTGTTTTTCAATTTTGGCACAACAAAGGGAGAATCTAGTGCAATACCTTTTTTATTAAAAAGTTTGCAATCTTTTTCTTGCTATAGCTGATTGCATTTTGAGTTTGACTCACCTCAATCTCTCACCATATAATGAGTTACAATTAAAAAAAAAGCAAATTGTAAATCCCACTTTCCACTGAATCAATGCCTATTATCTCTCTTATCTTGGATCTACTTCTTGTTAGCAACACAAGTTTTTTTAATTTTTAATTTTTTAAAGTGATAGGGGCCCAGGGGAACAATTCAGCATTTTCATATATGGGCAACTCTTACAAAATTTTGGATTAACTGAGGTAAAGATCGGTAGGAATTAGGGAAAGTCAGATCTTCCTAGGAAAGTTAAAAAATTAGATAGTGACTGATTATTATCAGAAAGGATGAAGATGAGTTGGAAGGGGGAGGTGTTTTTTTGTTCTGGGAGCTAATAAGATTGAGTTTAAGTAGATGCAGATCCTGCTCAGACATGCTTCATTTCCATCTCCTCTATATTTGCCTGGCTCTAAGATTTACACCTGCCACCCACCTCATATCACCTCCTGCCTAGCAGCTCTAAGGAGCCACTGTTCCAATATTTAACCCCAGTGTCAAAGATAGCTGCCAATCAGAGGTAATCTACCCCCAAATATTTCAGAGGAGATAGTTGTCTTCATTTTAATGCTAACTTTGAGTTATTCTCCCTTCCCCCTGCCCCTGGTAAACATAAATAAGAGTTAATATTATTTGACAAAAGATGTTTGTTTAATCACCTCTATATGCTATGCATTGGGATAGGGCTCAGAGTGCAAATATGAGTAAGATTCAGTGTCTAGAAAAGGGAGTAGAGTAAGGCACTAAATAAAGAAATAGTAATAGTGTATAATGTTTAATACTTGAGGAAAGAAAATTTTATTCAAGAAAGGTTGGAGAGAGGATTTAATAGTATTTCACAAAGAGGTTATAAGTTCAAGTTGAGCTTAAATGAAATAAGTCTGCCAAATGGAGTTGGGCAATATGAGCCTTCCAAATCAGGCAGGCATGAAGAGATTTTCAGTACTCAGGAAGCTGAGAATCTGGATGTAAGGACATTTAAGTTGGCTTATGGCAGGGAGGGGACAGACAATAAGCTTGGGAAAATCAGATGGTGTCTGTGTTGAAAGGGTCTTGTAAAAACGGTGCTAGAAGCATCTCCCATTCCGGTCTTGGCAAAGAGAAATCATGGCATTTTAAGCAGGAAAGTATTATGAGAATTTATTTTCTAGAATACCCACTTAGACTGCATGTGAATGGTAGGTTGAGAGGAATCAGGGAGATTAGATTGGAGCCTATGGTAGTGTTTGGGGTGTTGGGAATGCCACAACTAAGACAATGGAAATGGAGAGAAAGAGAGAGTGGTGACACAGATAGAATCCACAGGGCTTGGTGGCTCTAAAATGAAAGAAATTGGTTGGATTTTCCTGTCTATAGAAGTGTAGAACTGCAGGTAATAGAAGTGATGACAAAAATTATTAATTCAGTCAGGCATGATGAAATAGAGTCTAAAATACTTAGATATATATCATGTAAATGCTAAGTTCTCAGTGCAGTGCTGGAGAAGGATGTTTAGTTATTTTCTGTATCTAAATATTTTTAATTGGTTTATACTACCTCTAAGAATTATTTAGACAAATAACTAGCATCATACTGAAACAAGTTAACGTCTAACTTAGATCTCACTTAAACTTAGCTTTTATAAAGAATTGTTTATTCAGATAAACATTTGAATTAGTTAAAGGTGTTATTTCAGTAAATAGAATCAAAGACCTTACATTAGGAGGTCCCTTCTCTATCTCTTATCACAAGTGAATTTTAATTTGACATAGTGTTTAAACTGTGTTAAAATGTAGTTGCTAAAAATACTTCCCAAGGAATTTTGGGAATGAAATATGCTTTCCAAGTTCCAATTAAAATAAACAAACAAACAAAATCTCTCTTTTCATTTTAAGGATTCATTACTCAGATTTTCAATGATTTCCTGAAGCCTACAGATTCTCTTTGAGACATAAAAGCAAAAGCTTTATGACATCTTTTTCTTCAATCTTAATTAAAACAACAAAGTTGTCAGTGTTTTAAGACTCGTCTTAAAGAGTCTCTTATGAAAGAGCAATTAATTCCTTACAAAGTGGGTTCTTTCATAGGTATTTATAAAAACAAAACATGAAAAATAAATAATTTGACACTTGTCTGATAATATTATAAAAAGTCGTGCATTTTATTGGTTAATAAAATTCTCACAATAGTTAAATACCCAGGTACTTTTTTCATTTTTTCCATTCTTCTACTCTTTAAATATTTATTGAACATTTATAACATGCCACACAATGCTGGCATTGTCTTTCTTTTTGCATTTACTCTCCCTTACTGAATTTTCCTTGCTTCTCATTTCTTTTCCATTCTGTGAGGTTACTGGAGCTGGTATAAAATGGTAAATAAAACATAGTTCTTTGGAATGCAGCAAGATGGCAGTAGAGTGAAGATACTGGACTCACCTCCTCCACATATTCACAACTAAATTTTAGCAGAGGAAAGTCAACAACCTTTGAAAGATAAATAGAAGACTACTTCATGCATCAGGAGCAATGGTCCAGTGGGAAGGGATAAGGAAAACTGTAATTCATCTGTGTTTGCAGTGATATTGGAACAGTATAATCCATGAGAGGGAGGGATGACTGCTCCATGAAACCTCATTGCTGTTGTTAATTCAGGGGCACATATCCATACAGGAAATTTTGGAGATTTAACCCACACTGCAGAAGAGAGTACACAAGTTGGTGAGCGGGGAAGAGATGGCTACTGTAGGAGTAGGGGTGCAGAGTGATAATTACTGGATTGAACCTGAGGTTCCCAATCCAGAAATGACTGGACCCCAAACCAGTAGGGAGAGTTAGAGTGGATGACCTGAACCTCTTCACAGAAGAAGCCACTATCTGTAGGTTGAGACTGACATTCAAAATACTTGCTTTCCCATCCAGGGCAAAAACCAACAGAATCCTCTCATTAGCTAGAGATTAAGAACCTGGACTTTAATCACAGGAGCATGGGTGGCAGGGTAAGGCTATGCTCATAAAAGGCAAAGAGAGAAACTCCAATCTTGTGACCCTGTATCAACTATAATTCTCACCAGTCTGTGTATAGTACTTAATCACAATCCAGAGGTTGAGGCTAGCATGAGACTAAATGAGACATATTGGCTGAGGAGTTAGCCTACGGGAAAGGATCACTGTGGATCCCCACCGCACAACTCAGATACCTATAGCACAATAAGCAACTTGAACACTTGATGCTCACTGGAGGCAACCTTCAGTGTCCTACTGCCATGTTTCCTTTCATTTATTATCCTCAGATGCCTCAATCACCTGAACAGGTACAAAGGCAGCAGTTTGTGAAATAGTTGACACCTAAAAATCTTGAGTAAAATACCTAGGATTATAACCAGCTTCATGAAAGAGTGGTATAAAGTCAATTTACTAGGATTAGAAAAGGAAAATTCCTATTACAACCTGCAAAAGCTAAAAATGAAAAGACAGAAGAACATATCACAAATTTTAGAGCAAAATATACTTCAAGACAAATCTCAATCCAACAGAACTGTAGAATATGCCTAAAGAGGAGTTTAGGGTAATAGTTATGACCATACTTGCTGAGTTAAGAAAAGTAATGAAAGATGAAAAATAAGAACACAACAAAGATTGAGAAAATATGAGACTCCTATAACTAGAATTAATGGCTCAAAAAATACTATAAACAAATTAAAATATATAGTAGAGGGCCTGAACAGTAGACAAACAAAAGTAAGGGAGAGAATTAGTGAGAGGAAATCACAGTGAAAACACACAAAACAACAGAGAAAGAAGAACTTAAAAAATGAAAATAGGGCTTCCCTGAAGGTGCAATGGGTTAATGCAGCACTATGAAGCTATTCAGAGCCACTGCAGCATAAGTTCAATACCAGGCCAGGGAGATTCCCACATGGCCCAGCAGACCTCTCTTACATTGCCCGCTGCTCCCTTCAGCAGTGTGCTTCAGTCAGTCCTCCTGTTTTGCTCCCCACTCTGTCTCTGGTGAATCCTCTCACCACTCCATACCTCTCGCCTATACCCCAGCTTGTACGCATAAATAAATAAATCTTTAAAAACTGAAAATAGCATAAGATCTCTTTGGGATAATCTAAAGAGAAGTAACGTCTGTACCATGGGAGTCTCTGGAGGAGAAGAAAACAAGAAAAGCATAGAAAATTTATTTGAAGAAATAATTACTGAGACCTATCTCAATCTGGCAAATGAACTAGTTATCTTAATCCAAGAGGCCCAAGGAGTTAAAACAAAGCAAAACCACACTCCAATACATATTATAATAAAATTGTTGAAAGCTAATGACAAAGATAGAATATTTAAAACTTTGAGAGAAAAACCAATAACATATCAGGGAACATCAATTAGATTACCTGAAGACATTCAGTAGAAACCCTACTGGCAAGAAGGGAGTAGCAGGAGATATTTGAGGACGCAAAGAAAAAGACCGCCAGTCTAGAATCCTTTAACCTGCAAGGTTGTCATTCAAGATGGAAGAGTAAGGATCTTCTAAAAGCAAAACTGAAAAGAATTTATCAACACCAAGGCCAATATTAAATAAATGGTAAAAGGGTGTTAGAAAGCAATAGCCCATACCCAAGAAACAAATATAGAGTTAAGGGACATGTAAATTACACAACATGGGATATGAGGATAGCAAAGTTGTGGCCTATCAGGATGACTTTATGGTCAGATAAGCCAATGGGTCATAAAAATAGTTTGTCAGATAGTAACCTCAACAGAATCTAAGCAAAAATCAATAGAACCAATACATAAGACAATCAAAAGAGAACTTAATATATAAAAGGAAAATGTAAAACATGGAGCACATATTAAAGACAGAAAGATAACCTTTCAAATAGATGGCAATCAGAAATTGTCAGGAACAGCTATAGTTATGTCAGATAAAATAGATTTTCAATTAAAAAATGAAATAAGAGATAGATGGACATTACATTATATTAAAGACCAAATATAACAATAAAAAAACACTTATAAATATATGTGTCCCAAATGATGGAGCACTAAGATACTTAAAGCAATTATTAATAGAAGTGAAGTGAAATATTGACAACAATATGATACTAAGGGATTTTAATATTCCACTCACAACTATGGATAGATCAATAGACAGAATAAATAAGAAAAAAATAACCATAAATGACGAACTAAACAAATTGACATAGCAGACATCTGCAGAACACTTCATCAAAAACCATTGCATATTACATTTTTTTCTAGTTCACGTGGAACATTTTCAAGAATAGATCACGTGTTGGGACACAAATCATTTTTAAATAAAGGTGTGAAGATTGAATTCAGACTAAGTACTTTTTCTGACCATAAAACCATAAAGCTAGAGTTCTTTTTTCTCCACATCCTTTCCAGCATTTGTTGTTGCCTGTATTTTTAATGTGTGCCATCCTCACAGGTGTGAGGTGGTATCTCATAGTGGTTTTGATTTGCATTTCCTTGATTATAAGTGAGGTTGAGCATTTTTTCATGTATCTGTTGGCCATTTGCTTTTCTTCTTTGGAGAAGTGCCTTTTGCGCTCTTCTGCCCATTTTTTGATTGGGCTATTGGCTTTTTTTTTTGTTGAGTTGTGTGAGTTCCTTGTAAATTTTTGTTATCAGTCCTTTATCAGATGTATTGTGTGCAAAGATCTTTTCCCAGTTGGTAGGGTGTCTGTTAGTTTTGGTTAATGTCTCTTTTGCTGTACAGAAGCTTTTTATTTTGATACAATCCCATCTGTTGGGAATGTGAACGGTCCAACCACTATGGAAAGCTGTATGGCGATTCCTCAAACTGCTCAACATGGAGCTTCCATATGACCCAGAAATCGCACTTTTGGGAATTTACCCAAAGGATACAAAAACACTAATCCGAAAGGATACATGCACCCGTATGTTCATTGAGGCACTGTTCACAATAGCAAAGGTATGGAAGCAACCCAGATGTCCAAAAATAGATGATTGGATCAAGAAGATGTGGTCCATATACACAATGGAATACTATTCAGCTTGGAAAGAAGATAAACACATGCAATTTGCAGCGACATGGATGGAATTAGAGGGGATCATACTCAGTGAAATAAGCCAGAAAGAAAAAGAAAAATATCGAATGGTTTCACTTATAACAGGACTATAAGGAAACCAAATAGGAGAGAGACAATCAGCGGGGTGGGAGGGGAGGGCGGAGGGAGGGAAGGAAAATCGCACAAAATGGAATAGAAAAGAACACAAGGGACCATGGAGATGGATCACGGGTGAATTGGTGGTGGGCTACCCAAGGGGAATACAAAATTTAAAAGACATAAATAACAATAAAAATATATATTTAAAAAAAAACCCATAAAGCTAGAAATCAACTGTCTAAAAAAAAAGGAAAAACTGGAAATAAACTATAAATATATGAAAACTAAATAATATTCTGCTTCATAGCTATGGGATAAAAGAGGAAGTTAAAGAACACGCCCCCAAAACATGGCAGCAAACAGACGCTAGGATCAGGCTCTCCTACAAAAAATCGATTTATGGAGAAAAATATCCCTAACTTTAAGAGCTGTCTCGAAGAGAACCAGATACCCTACGCAATACAATCAACCCCGGGGATGCTTTGGACTTAAAAATAAACTGAAGAGTCGGAGTAAAGAGAAGAGAGGGGACATCTAATTCCACACAAAGGAGGAGCAGAGAGAAGAGATGGGCGGACCAGCTTCCCCTGAGAGCCACTGAACACAAGGTTAGAAACTGCAGTGAGGTCGGAGGGCTCCGGCCAACCGACTGGGAGCGCGACCCCCACTCCCCCACCCCACGACCCCCCTCTCTTCCCTGCGTGGCAGCCCTGAGGAGCAGGAAAGCGGGAGGGTCACTGTGTCCCATCCCCCACCTGGGGCTAGGTAACATCTCAAAGGGGAGAAAGTCCAAGCAAGAAACATCCCCCACTGGTTGCTAGGTGATAGATTAGCCAGAAAAACC
>PVIJ01012151.1:0-51189 GCA_004024925.1 Scalopus aquaticus | reverse complement strand
AACCCAATCAAAAAATGGGCAGAAGAGTTCAAAAGGCACTTCTCCAAAGAAGAAAAGCAAATGGCCAACAGATACATGAAAAAATGCTCAACATCACTTATAATCAAGGAAATGCAAATCAAAACCACTATGAGATACCACCTCACACCTGTGAGGATGGCACACATTAAAAATACAGGCAACAACAAATGCTGGAAAGAATGTGGAGAAAAAGGAACTCTTGTACACTGCTGGTGGGAATGTGAACTGGTCCAACCACTATGGAAAGCTGTATGGCGATTCGTCAGACTGCTAAACATGGAGCTTCCATACGACCCAGCAATCCCACTTTTGGGAATTTACCCAAAGGATGCAAAAACACTAATCCGAAAGGATACATGCATCGTATGTTCATTGCGGCACTGTTCACAATAGCAAAGGTATGGAAGCAACCCAGATGTCCAAAAATAGATGACTGGATCAAGAAGATGTGGTACATATACACAATGGAATACTATTCAGCATGGAAAGAAGATAAACACATGCAATTTGCAGCGACATGGATGGAATTAGAGGGAATCATACTTAGTGAAATAAGCCAGAAAGAAAGAGAAAAATATCGAATGGCTTCACTTATAAAATATTCTATATTTTAGGTTTTTCTTAAGATGAGATGATAGGACATTATAGGGGAATGCATATTAAACAGAAAAGAAAATTTAAAATCATGAAATCTTTTTTACTAATATCACATACCACCATCTTCAGGCATATTGTATGAGACATGCCTATAAGGAAAAAAATGAAAAATGGAAGCACAGATGAATACCAATGAAACTCAACAGGTAACACATCCCAGCAACTCACAGAACCTTGCCCTGCTTTATTGGTTCCTCCATGCAGAGGATGCCAAACTCTGGTAGCTGCTATCCACTTTTCCATATTCATGTTCTTCTGCTTAGATTAGCTCCATTTCTTTATGTTAAGTTTTTATGCAACAACGTGGTTTCATTAAATATAATGTAAACTAATAAAATATAACTAGAAAAAGGTGGTTGTGAGAGAAACTAAATTTAATGTTTAAGACTCAATAGTGCCTTATATGTCATCATTGAAAAATATAATTCAATAATGCACTCAAGTGAGGACAAAAAGTAAAAAAATAAGGGGGTGATTTTTTTAAATTAGCATTTCTGCAATTATTTTACAACCTTTAAGTTCATACTTCACGCTATAAAAATGATCCTGGAAATGACATATAGGATATTGTGAATATTCAGGAAATGGCCAAAGGAATCCAAATGGAATCACATTAAATAAACTTCGCTTTTCATCAAAATGTGGTCAAAGAATGCACATATAAATGATGCAAGTTAAATTCTAGGTCTGAATCTGAAGTTCAATCACTGCGGGTTTGGAAATTAAGATCCAATGACTGGTATCACGTGTGTCCCATTCTCTCCACAACTGTACTTCCTGTTTGTTTTTTCCTACGAAGTTAGGCAGTTTCTAAGAACAAGTGAATAAAAGTGATAGGATACCACAGGAAGTGATGATTAACTCAGTAATAGCTACGTAGTTAATATTAATCTACATACTCCTGTTTTGAATTACTCACAAAAATCCTTTGAGAATAACAATTAGCCCATTAATCAATTTAATTCTTCTGGTGCCACATGAATTAAATTGAGAACTTTAAACAGGTTATTCCCTAGATGAAGCAACTGGAGGCCACAGGAGTCATTTCATTCTTTTTAGTTTTAATATCAAGCCACAGATGGTCATCCTTAGTCACTGTAAATTGAACTGCATCTATTACTCATGGGTCAAAATGAAAAGTAATGACTTTAGAAATCATGATATTGTCCAGGAGAAGCAAACAATTATTGTTTTGAAAAAGGCTTACATTGAGGATAAATATAAATTGGTTTAGGTGACCCTTTGCTTCTCTCTCCCATTTTTACAATGTTGAAAATCAGGGATATATGATTAAAAAAAAAAAGTTTTGTTGATGAATGCTTTATCATGTTTGGAAGATGGAAAGTGCATAATATTTTCATAATACTGACTTCACAAATTCTATTTGCTGGCATGGATGCAATGGCAAGTCTTCTAAAAGTAAGCAGGTGCGGGTTTGGCTTCTGAACTTCTCAGTACGAAGCTGACATTTCAGCATTAAAGTTCAATGCATTGGACCATTGTTCTAGTCATAACAAACTGTCTAAATTACAAAATCCTGGCAATGCATTCTAACCATTAAGCTGTATACCCCTCTATTTCCAGTCTGGAACGATTTTATTAATTCATGAAAGGATTTTCTCATCTGAGAAAAATTGGAAGTTGGCAGAGCAAAAAACAAAAACAGGTCCACTTATTTCCCAGCTGAAAGATTTGACCAGATTCATTAGTATTTGAATTACTTCCGAAAAATTCTACCCATCACTGATTACATATATATTTTTAATGTATAACTGCAGGCTCATATTTCCTTGACTTTTCATCCAATTGTGTTTTGCAGATTTTTTTATTTATAATGTGCTAAGCATACTTTATTACACATGATTCCAATACTGTATTTTTTTCTCTTTTGAAAAAGTTACAAATAGAGTAAATTTAATCACATAGAAACAAATACTATCATTTAATATTTATTTAGAGTTTGCAGAATAAGTTTTTTCTCAACCACAGTCTCTTCAAGTCTTGACAAGGACAGAAGAAGACATTGTACTATATGCAGTTAAACATTTTTTGTATTTTAGTATGTACATAAGTGATAATGCAAAGGTAAAGTCATTCTTCAATAACCATTGCAGTTACTCCCAAAATGAAATATTTTTTGCACAATCCGCTATAAAATTTTACAATATAACAAATGGTACTGACTTTTATAGTTACTATACCCAAAATAAAATGCATAAACTACATTAATCTCAGTGTGTGCTTCAGAAATGTTTACTTATCTATACACATATAATCACCAAACATGAAGATGTACAATATGTCCCTGTGGTATACTAATGTGACCCTTTGCCACATACACTACCCTCCAGAATATTTATATTCATTTTGACTTCTGGCTATCCTGACTATTCTGACTTCTGTTACTAATGTATTTTGTGTCTTCTAGAATTTGTATATATGGGGTAAAACAATATACACTCTTGTCTCTGGTTCCTGTAAGTGTACATTTTAGTGGTTGATTCATCTTGTGGTAACAGTAGTTCATTCTTTTTCATTGCTGTGTAGTAATCCATCTTGTTATAATATTTATTTTTAACAACTTTATTGAGAGAGTATTTACATAGAATTAACTTTACACTTTTAAGTCAGTGAATTCAGTGGTTTTTAGGATATTTTCTTAGATGTGTGACCCTCACCAGTAATTTCAGAATGTTTTCTTTACCCCAGGGAGTAATCATGTACCTTTTAATAGTCACTCACCTTAAACTACCCCTCTCCACCCACTGAAAACCACTCATCTACTTATTATCTCTATGGATTTGTCTATCCTGGACATTCAAATAAATGACATCATATACTATGTAATATTTTTAGCTAATCCATTTACCTGGTGATGGACATTTAGTTGTTTCCAGTTTGTAGTGGTTATGAATAATTTTGCTATGACAATTCTTATCTAAATCTTCTTGCTGTCATTCACATTCATTTTTGGTTACATAAATTATAAACTTCCATGAACAGAAGCTGCTGAACATTTTCCCAAAGTGGTTCTACAATTTCATAATACCTCCAGGAATGTATGAGAGGTCCAGGTGCACAATCACCTCTCCAACACTTAACATCACTAGTACTGTTAGTACTAACCATTGCAGAATTTGTATAGAAGAATTCCTTTGTAGTTTTAATTTATATAGCTATGATAATTACTGTTAAACATTGGTAATTTGCTTATTGGCTAATTGTACATCTCCTTTTGTGAAATATCTGCTTAAATATTCCATTAGTTAACATTGTTTAAATATTCTTGTTAACATTGTTTAAATAATTGTTTAGATTATTTAACATTGTTTAAATACACATAAAAGGAACAAAATGAGACCAGCAACATCCTCTCCTTCCTCAGGTCAGAAACTTCACTTTATCACTCCCTCACTTTACATCAGATCAAAGTAAGTCTAATAGATACAGCTATTCAATAAATATTTCTTGAATAAATAAATGGATTATATTCAGGGAGTTAATGAATAAATTGTTAAATTTATTAAACTTATGAAATAACTACTAGATTATAATAAAATATTGTATTATTGTTATTAGAATGAGTGAAAAAAATCACTTACAGTGTATTTGGAACCTCTGTGTAAAGCTTTTTCATTTCATATTATGTGATATTCTTGTCATTCTATTCCTTTTAAAATTAATTTTAATGAAATAGTATATTTCTCGTGTATCAGACTGTATATAAAATTCCAAAAATATTGACCAAAAGTCTCCTGGAATTAATAAGCAATTTTTTTAGCAAAGTTACAGGATTAAAGATCAATATATAAAAGTGAATAGCTTTCCTATATACCAAAATAGACAAGTGGAATTTGAAATTAAAAGCACAATACCATTCAAATTAACACCTCCCAAAATATATAAGCTGAAAAAATATACAAGATGCTTATGAGAAAATCCATAAAACGCTGATGAAAAAAAAAATCAAAGAACCAATCAAATAAATAGAAAGCTCTTCCATGTTTATCTATAGGAAAAGATGTCAGTTCTTCCCAATCAGTCTATAGATCTCAGTATATTATTTTGTGGATATCAAAAACTGATTTTAAAGTTTATATGGAAAGACAGAAGACACAGAATTGCCAATGCAATATTGAGAGAGAATAAAATTGGAAAACTGTGGAAGTGAGTATACTGAGAGATGATGGCTACCTACAGTCACTGAGAAACCCATACCGGAATCAGACCACATTGCCACCCTGATCTCAGAATTCCATTCCCCAAAACTGTCAGAAGAAAAAAAATTGTCGTTTAAGCACCCAGTCCGTGTTTTTGTTGTTGTTGTGACAGTCTACAGTGATGGATATACGCTTAAAAGCTTTTCAAATCTATTTATCCTTTCTTATGCACTTTATATTCATCCATACAAGTCCCCAACCATGAGATGCCTTCCATTCCTGTCATCTTATTAGCTTTCAACTTGTTTTCCCAGTTGCTATGATTTTCCTCACTTAATACATTTGGCAAACTCCCTTATTCTTTTCAAGTCCCAAGTCAGTCAACTGTGCCATTTGCAGGATTTATTCAACTCATCTAAATAGAATGAAACACTTTTCTAACCAATGCTTAGTCCAATTCATATATTTCTATTATAGAATTATTGTATTTTTAACTGTTTTCTGGCATATTTTTTTCCAACTGACTACAGGTTCTAAAAGTAAGTGTATTGTTTATTCATCTGAATGAATGAATGAATGGATGGATGGATGGATGGATGAATAGCTGCTACAGGAATTACTAAATCAGGAAAATCTTGCTAACATTCATCAACATAAAAATGTGAAGTTATTGATAACTTTGCCTTAATTTAACTCTCTGTAGATACAATTTTTCCTTTTTTCTTGACTGTTTACCTCTACACATCATTTGTTCTTTCACAGCATTTGGAAAACTTCTGTGACCTTGTATAAGAGTTATCCAACAATTCAACTCACAAAACACACGCAGAAATCTATTTAAAGGTCTAAATCCATGTTTAATTATGAAAATCAGTGCGTTTGTGTAAAATTAAAACAATTTTAAAATTAAATCAAAATTTCTTAGATCAAAGCATAAAATTCATCATATGTCTTTGACAACAAAGATGTTAACTAAATATTATTGCTATGCAAAAAATTCTCAGGCGGTGCTCTTACAAACAAATTATGATGAAATTTCACAGTGGCATCTGGTACTATGTTGATGATTTAATCTGCATTTTAAATTTGTATATTAGCATTATTGCCTCGTTCTTACATTTGCTAATGGAACCATCAGTGTATTTGCACAAAGACTATAGAAATGTGATATTATATAATGATTTGTAAATATGTGATGTTGGAATACAAAGTCAAAATCTCATATACATTTACTGTGTGTGTATGTGTGTTTGCAGCAATATTTATCTAACAACTTAAAACATTTTTTTTCTTAAACACTTTAAAAATATCAGTCATAAATCCATAAGCTGTTACACTGCAATCATTCATTTCAGGATATATTTCCAAGTAAAAGAAAACTTAATAACATTTGGTATGCCTTTTTTTATGAAAAAATCCATTTACCAATAGGCATAGCACCATTGACCGATCTAGCTGGGTCTGCTCTGTGAGATCCAAATTCATAGATACACTTAAAAGCAGGTATTTCCAACTTTCAATACATACACAATTGTTATTGAGACCCTGGACATTCTTCACACTCAGGGGACATTTGGTAATGCCAAGACATTTTGTTACAAGTCTGGATGGAAGAGAAGAAAGTTTCACGGTCATCTAGTGTGTGGCCGCTTGAGATACTGCTCAATCCTACAACGTGATCCACAACAAAAAATTGCCCAGTTCAGGGCCTCCCCGGTGGCGCAGCGGTTAAGCGCTGCGCTGTGGAGCTGTCGGCAGCGGTGATGTGAGTTCGACGCCCGGCCAGGGAGAATCCCACATGGCGCGGCAGACCTCTCCTGCCTTGCCCTCTGTTCCACTCAGCAGTGTATTTCTGATCTGCCTGTTCTGCTACCAACCCTCTCGCCATTCCACGCCTCTGGCCTTTATCCCAGCTTGTATGTATAAATAAAAACTAAATCTTTAATAAAAAATTGCCCAGTTCAAACTGGCAACAGCACCAAGAATGATAAATCCAGGTCTCCTTAATGGAAATGTACAGCAGGGGGGCAGCTCTCTGACAGTCTCTGAGATTTTATTTTACCAGGATTACTCTAAGTGAAACTCAGCAACTTCTTGCGGTATCATTTATTGTATGATCCTTCTCTGGGTCCTTATACTCTCCAGTTCTGGACCCAGGAACTTGCCCCATAAATACAAACAAAAGAGCTTTGTGGGAGGTAAAAGAGAGAGGCAAATGATTTTTGAACTAGCAGGAGAGGGAGAAGGTCTAGTTACTAACCGATGGTGACTACTCCTCTCCCAGATGCCAGAAACATCTTTATGGCCACAGTAGACAAGGGGCCAAAATGTGGGATCTTCTGGGGCAAAGTCTCACAAAATCTTGCTGCATGAAACTTGCATTCTACTTGGTAAAGTAGTATGTGTGTGTACATGCATGTATATATAAACACACATCATATATATATATATATATATATATATAACAAAATAACTACTGACACCAAATGAACACAATATGTAAATTAAATCATTACCCTAGGATTGCAAAGAAAATCATGAAACCTACATTAAGGAGTAAGTATATAGGTTCTGGGTACTCTGCATTCTGAACTCAGATTTAACATTTTCTAATTACAATACTCAGGGCAAAATATTATGCTTAGGAAAGCTTCTGCAGTATTATATATAAAATAATGACCTAATTTTTAGGGTAGGTGTAAGATATTAAGTAAATTAATATTCAAAAGTTTATAAAAAAAATGCTTGATAATGTCACCAGTTATTATTATCATGATAACACCAGGATCTTCAGAGATGTCTCATGGAGATGGAGCTTGAACTAAATTATAGAATAGATAGACTTTAGATAGGTGAAAATGGAAAAAAAATGGCATTTTGTGTGAGAAAAGCAGCAGGTATTATTAGGCAAAATACAAAACCATCCCACAACCCACAACTATCTCTTTTCATTGCATTCCTTGAAGCTTCTATCTGTCCTCCTTAGAACTTTTTATTGGACATTTCCAACCAGAAATAAGCTGCTACACAGAGTGACAAGATTAAATAGGAAAGAAAAAGACAACACAAACTTGTCTCTTTCATATTTTTCTGCATTTCACAAATCAATTTGTTTTGATTTCAAATATCAATTTTGATGTTTAAAACTATTCTTAAAATTGACTGGTGTTGATTATATAATATTTCATAAGAATTAAATATTAAGCTAATATAAAAGGTCTTTTATTTTTCCAATTGCATTATACTTTTATGTCAGAAACATGAAATAGCTTTCTAACTCTCAATGTCAGGGTTGGTGTCTCGGTGTTTTCAATGTGAGTTTAAATATATTTTGGAAGGGCTATAATTTATGTATTGAACTAAGATCCAAATAAAACTGTCTATATCTCATTTGAGCAACACATAAATATAATACTTCTTTATCTGAAAAAAAATTGAAAGAATACTCCCCATGTCCTAAACTGAGACAATATAATAAATAACAAAATTAAATATCAAGTGCATTCATCTGTATTTTTTAAATAATCCTCAATAACAAATAGTGTTTTTCTAGAGAATAATTAAAACTGGTAAACAAGCAATTTCTTCCAAGTAATTTAGCACAACATTTTTAAGGGTTGAATCAGAAATACAACTTCAGTTTGAAACAAGATTTTCAAATCTGTTGATTCTATAAATGTCATAGAATCTTATTGCTCTCAGGGTCTCGAACAGGAACCATGGCCTCTGGTCTAAGGTGATAACATAGATAAATCAATGCCTGTCACCAATCATACTTTATTTTGGGGATTTTTTGCTTCCAGAAAATCACAGTCTTAGAGCATATTTGTTAACAGTTTTCATCAACATCATGCTGTTATTCACATTGTTAAAAAAAAATGAAAAAGAAAAACACTTCAAAATCCTATTAAAACCTGACAATTGTAAACATTTTGAAAAATATTTTTTACAATGAAAATGTATAACCTAAACTACAAAATCACAACAGAAAACATAAAGCAAATAAATATGGTACAATGGAAGATTTTATGAGCAAAATAACTCGATGGAGATTTGAGAGAACACAGTATAGAACACTATACATATGTATGGATATATGTCTTTTATTTTGTAGGAAACTGCCTGTATTTTTCTCTTTTAGCTCTACCAAATAGTTGAATCACAAGTGTCTTTCTACTTTAGATGGTCTCAGGATATTTTGAAAGAACAGTCTAAATTGATTTTGCTGCTCTGCCAACATAGCTATAGTTGAGAAATAGAGTAGAAAATGCATATAAATTAGGTTTTTTGCAAATTGGTAACAACTTCAATATTATCTTCCCTTTCTTAATGGATTTAAATTAGAAACACTAATGACTATGTTAGCATATTTTGTGCTCAGTAGGAAACAGGATAGAAGGGTTCTTTGGGTACATTTGGAGAGACAAACAGTGGAATATCATTAGCACCAATATCAAAATAATATATCACTGAAAATATAGAGTTTTAAAGAAATGTCAAATGCATCTCAAAGAATTTTAAATAAATTTATGGAATAGAATAAACCATGTTGAAATGAATAACTTATTAAAAAAGCATAATTTTCTTTTCACAAACTTAAAGTTTAAAAAAATGCCTGCTGCTCTGTGAATCATTTACAAATGTGCATGCTAGAAAAATACTATCATAGACATAATTTTTTAATCATGTCTGCAGCACAAAATGTTTAATATCATTTTATTAGAAATAATTTGCTTATAATTATCCCTGTGCTTTTTATGTTATCATTTTTTTTTATATTTAAAAACTGGAATGTGACTAGTGAAGTCAAGGTAAGTTTGATTATTCAAACAGATTTAATCTCAACTGGGATTTCATGACATGAACTAATAGGCATTTCACAGTGCACAAATGTATAAATACAGCTAAAGGGACTAGAGCTGGGAAAAGAAGCATCGCTCTTTCTCAAGGACCACATGGTCAGCATTTCTGTTTCTCACAGGAGACCTGTTGCATTTTTCTTTTTGTAAAATTTCTACAAGACAGTTTTCTCTGTATGAATAGTCTACATCTTGGCCATCTAAGGAATATAATCAAAAAGCAACAAGTTAAGTGCAACACTAGCTGCCTGGAGTTCTGGTATACCATAGGTTCCAAATGATTTAGATGGAAAACATTAATTGATATCAACTCTCAGTCTTCCTCAGGATTATGTGCATGATTGCAGATGTAATTAAGGGCCATATTAAGTTGATCTGAGTTTACTGAAAGAAATCAATTTGAAATATAATACCCATTCAAATGAAATGGTAAAAATTTCTGTTTCGTGAAGCAAAATCCTGCATTCATTCAAGAAACATTTGTATTTACTAGTTGATAACCACTGTCTAATTCAGCAAAGAATAGCAGTCGTCATGTTCATGCATAGTTTGCTGGAACAGAGAATGTTTTTCAAATGACCACACTAATTGAAGAGTAATTATCTGACACGTGATTTAATGTGGCAGAATAGCAACAGCCTGCAGTTGTCTCTTCCTCCATGGACACAATGGAGTAGCGTCAGTGAGTGAGAAAACTATGAAAATAACCTAATTGCCCAAAAATAGATGAGCAGATAAGGAAGATGCCGAAGGCGCGCAAACGCTCGCGCGCACACACACACACACACACACTCAAAGCAACTAAGCATGGTAGCAAAAGTAGATATAAGACCAATTAGGTTGGCAAGTTAGTAGTGCATATAAGAGATAATAGAAGTTTGACCTAAAGATATAGTACTAAGAATGGGATGTGCAGAATGAGTGATTATGTAAGAACAAAACTGATAGGACAGGATTTTCTTCCACCTTAGAACTGGGAGACCCTGCTAGTGAAAGTAAAGGAACAGAATATGTAAACTTACAAGTCTGTGTTACCTAAATTCCCATGTTATGGATTGAATTGTGTCTCCCATAAAAGATATGTTGAGACTTCAATCTTAACCCTCGAGGCTTCAGAATGTGACCTTATTTGGAAATAAGTTCTTTACAGGGGTAATCAATTCAAAATGAGGTTATTAGGGTACCAACTGGCCTGGTGCAACCATTATAAAAGGGGTAACTTGGATGCAGACACCCAAACACAGAGGGAAGATGACACAGGCAGTCATACTCCTGGAAAACTGTTTCAACAAGCCAAGAATTGCAAAAATTGTCAACAAATCATAAGAAATCAGGGAGACAAGGAACCTACAGGTTTTAGATTGGAATATGATCCTGCAGACACCTTGATCTTGGATTTCTAGGCTCTAGAAATGTGAGAATAAATGTCTGCTGTTCTCAGTCACCCAGTTCATGGCACTTGGACCCAGAGCCCTCTGAAATCAACAGAAGTGATAGTCATGGAGAGGCCTTATCTCTCCTCCTTGAGTTCCTTGAGACAGCACATATTTTGGGTGGGCCTCATCTAGTTTGATGATCCCTGGAAAAGTACAATAGGGGTTCAGACCTACCCTGGAAGGAGATATTTGAAATGAAACTCTCCTGCTGACCATGTAGATATGAATAGCTATGCTGTGAACTGCTCTTGGAAGGAGCCACGTGGCAAGAACCTCTGATGACTTCTAGAAGGTGACAACAGGCAAGAGAATGGGTATTTCAGTCTTGTTACCTCAAGGAACTGAATTTTTTAGTAACCTGAGTAAGCTTGAAAAGTGTTTCCTAGTCAAGTCTCCAGACTAGAGCACAGCCCACATAGCATTTTCTTTGTAGCCTTCTGAGACCCTGAGTCAAGCATCTGATTGATCTTTCCTGGATTTTTGTTGTTTAGAAACTGAGATTATAATTGGTTGTTGTTTGAAGCTGCCAAGTATGCGGTAATTTATTGTGCATCCAGAGAACACTAATAAACTTTCTATGTGATATTCTTTTATTTTGTTTTTGAACATTCTGTTTTCTTTTTATTTTTGTGAAACTGATTATTTTAATTTTATCTAGATTAAATTTATAAAACTTTCTATTTAACTGACATTCCTGATTAACATTTATATTCATCACTTATTTTAAAAATTTGTCTCATAGATTCTTTTTGATTCTCATTCTTTCCCCCTACCCGCATCTCTATTTCACACTCTCCTTACCCACAACCCACAACCAGAAAGCAGATTTGTTCTTTTCTCCCAAGACTGCTCAAACTTCATTTCAGTGATGGAGTTATAGTGTCATTCACAAAGTCTTGCAACAACAACAACAGTTAAATTGCCTAATCAAACCCTGAGACAGTACCGAGATTTATTTCATTTCTGTTACACTCTGCCGGGTATACCTCCCTCCCATCAATTTGAGTCCCCAGAAGGGTTTAGCTGTATCCCAACATATGATACACAACAGGAGGCTTATTTCCAGTCCTTTACCTTCTGTGGAATAAATGTTGATCCCTTTAATTCACAGGAAAAAAATTTCAAGCTGACTCTAGCTGCTTCCAAACTAACCGTCTATCCAGCCGGAGGACTCAGTCTCTTTTACTACTTTGTATTTCTCTTAATTTTAAGTCAATTCACTTCTATATGTTTGGTGCAAAGGAAATAGATCAAAGGGTAAATACTTAACTCCCTTCACTGGAAGTCTACAGATAGAATTTTTGAACTACTGTTGTTTAGTTTACTCTTTATGATGATATTTGTAAAGGAAACTCAGATATGTAGACAGAAGCATGAACATAGAAAGAAAATGTAGGAGAGGGAAAAACTAAATTTGTAGTATTTAAGGAAATATATCTGAATGGAATAAAAGAGAGAGAACAAATTATTATATTTCTCAGCAACTCCAAGAAGATAAAGTACACAAATTAATCATCTATTGGGCATTGTCATCATGCATACACCCCATGCTGATTAGTAAAAGGTGTTAAACAGCTTCAGCATTTTAATTTTTGTTATCTTGGAAATTTAACCTGAAGTGATAAATAGATGTATCTATGGATAGATGGACAGATAAGATAGATAGACAAGGTGATAAATGAAAGAGAGAGAGAATAATTTGGGGGGGTCGGGGGTTTGTTTTTTACATTTTAAGAGATCAGGTTTATTAGAAAAAGGAGAAAAGAAAAAGAGAGGCACCTGTATAGTCACAGGTGGGCAGGAGACTGCTATACATAGTATTTTTGTTTCTCCAAAAGTTCTTTTTATTTCAACCAACATTTATAGTGTTGATTAAATCAATATTGTCATTTATAAGTCTATCACAATTTTTATAAGTTATCACCTGTTGAATACCATTCACCTTGGGCCAACAAATTTAAGATACACCGCAACAAAGAAGATAAACTGATGACAAATAAGCCTATAAAACGATGATCTGCTTATGTAATCATAGAAATGAAAATTAAAACAAGAGACTACTGCACTCATTCAAATGATCAGAATCTGAATCCTCAAAAGAACCAAATGCGGAGCAATAAGAACTCTCAGACATTCTGTTGAGAATGTAAAATAGTTCAGCTGCTTTAAAAGTCCAACTATCTCTTATAAAACTAAACTTACTCTTATCATACAGATGATTTTTTTCAAATGAAATGAAAAATTTCTTCTGAAATTACGTGCAACAGGATTCATGATGGGAGGCATAAAGGAAGGAATGAGGTGACAATTTAAAGAATTCAGCCAATATGCTTGTATATTAATTTTCTACACTTTTTTACTACAACTTGTTGGGTTTTAATTCATTATAAAGCTTCATAAAATAAAACTTTCCACAGTGCTAAAAGACACACAATTTTATGCCTGAAACTTAGTAGCTCTTTTCAGCAGACAGGACCTGAATGTCAAAATTGCTGTTTATGAATCACACATCATTCTAAATTAATGCCAGAGCAAGCTGCAAGATAAAACTATTTAGAAGACATTATAAGTTTGAGACACATTTTAAGTGAGGCGTGATAATAGCATTGAGAAACAATGCAATTTCATATTTGAATCAAATAACATTTCTATAGCACACAGATGTAAAGACAAATTCCAACATCATTTCACAAAGGATTAAAAGAATTCTGAAGGTTTTTTAAATGCTACCTAACTTTCTAATTATGATTGGAATAGTTTTGTTTGTTTTGTTTTGTTGCCAGAAGGTAGTCTCAAAGACTATTCTTTAGTCTCAATTTAGTCTCAATTTAGTCTCAATTTAGTCTCTATTTAGTCTCTATTCTTTAGTCTCAAAGAAATCACTGAAAGTCTATTTTTTTAAATCAACATTTATATTATTATAAAACATCAGCCTATTAAAAATATTCTATATTGTGCAAAAGCTAATTAAAATTAGTAAATCATTGATGAATTTGTCATGATTGAATTAAGTAAAATGAAAATTATATAATTTGTAGTTAATTTACAGAATTGTATAATCACCAAAAAACCATGTTTAAAATATATCTATTATTCTAAAGTGTTCTTTCATTATCTTTTTATAGTTAAGCCACACCTGACCTGCATGTTTTCTGTATCTGTACATTTGCCAAATGTCAAATGACCTGCATGTTTTCTGTATCTGTACATTTGCCTTTTCTGAACAATTTGTATAAATGTAATCATATAACATGTAGTCTTTTGCGTCTTCTTTCACTTAGCATAAGTTTTTAATGTTCATAAGTTTTATGCCATGTAACAGTGATTTATTAATTCTGATAAGTATTTTATTATACTGATCAAGCATTTCATTTATTCAATCCTTAGCTAATAAATATTTGAACTATTTTCATTTTTTTACTATTACGAAAGTTGTTGCTATGAATATTCACATGTAAGGCTGTGTAGATATGCTATTTTTACATTTTTCTTGAGGGTAGATTTGTTAGAGTTTATGGTAAATTCATGTTTAACTTTTTAAGAAAGTACCAAAATTTTGGGCCTCCCTGTTGGCACAGTAGATTAAGTCTCAGCACTATGAAGCTATATACACAGCCACTGCAGCACAAGTTTGATCCCCAGCCAGGGAGTTTCCCACATGGTGCAGCAGACCTCTCCTGCCTCGCAGGCTGCTCCCCTCAGCAGTGTACTTCAGGAGATCTGCCTGTTCTGCTCCCTGCTCTGTCTTTGGCGAATCCTCTTACCACCCCACACCTCTGGCCTATACCCCAGCTTGCATGCATATATAAATCTTTGAAAAAAAGAAAGTACCAATTTTTTTTTCCCAAAATGCTATAACATTTTCCATTTATACCAAAAATACGTAAAATATCCAATTTTGAACATCCTTGTCAATACTTATTAATGTCGAGCTTATTGTTTGTAACTATTATAGTAGCATATAGTAGGCAATCAGTAAATACTGGATGGATAAATAAATACATGCATGAAAAAATTCTATGAAGAAATGTTAGTTTGATAACAAAATTTTATAAGAAAGTTTACTTTCATTTGATTCTACTTGTAAAAATTCCAAATATGACAAATTAGAAATACATAGAAAACATAATGTACTATGACTAATAAAGATTATTATAATAGTTAAAAAGTAATCCAACATTTAAGAACATTCTTTAACTAGTCTGAGTAGTGCATGCACCACATTTTAAAATTTCCAATATCACCTGTAATTGATATTATGGCAAACCTGGCAAAATTACACTGTTAACATAAAAAATATATATTTGTTACATGCCTTCAGAAGGTGCTAAGAAAAGGATATACCAGTATTATGGGGGAAAAGAAAACATAGTGTTAAATATGCTCATGAATAGTAAACAAACTCCACTGTTCTCTAAATTCTGACAAACTTAAACTCCAACCTGAAAGTAGACTTCTTATGCAAACATTATTTATTCTGTTTGTATCTTATTCCACAAATTTTAAAGTGCTAGAGTTTAGGCAACAAAAGTTGTTAGGCTATAGTCCATCACTTGAGGCATAGGTTTGCCATGACAGTCTTTTTTTTACAACATTTTGAAATGTATTTGTGTATGTACTTTTACTGACATTTTAATAAAAACTGGGGAAGTTCATATATGAATGTGTCAGGAGTTCATGAAACCACTTTCAGACAAAAAAAATTGGTTTCAGTCTGGCTATGGTTTATTTATAATGAAAGTGTATAGAATAAAATCAGCAAAGGGAAAAGCTGCCTGGAGGGAAATACAGGAGAAGTCAGGCATAGTCTTCCAGTGCCCCTCTCAGTGGCATCAAGAACATATTTTCGCGCAGCAATGTTGCATGACCACACATGCAAATGCTGCCCACCACAGAAACTCCCCCTGATCCTAGATGTACAGAGTTTTATTGTGGGGACAGTTCTGTGAGCACACACCATCCACATGACTGATTTCAATCACTCAGACCTCAGGGGTCCCACCTCAGGGAAAAACAACCATCATAATAAATCAGATTGCTAAGATAAACTTACCTAGTCAAACTGGTACAGCACAGACCAGAGAAGCAGACATGTAAAAATATTCTTGTTAGACAGAATATTCCAAGGGGTTAGAAGTTATCACCAAATAGCAAGCTAATGAACAACCTCGAAGTCAGGTCTTTCTTTGGAAGGTACAGGGTGAGACTCCAAGCAAGCTGAGTTAACACTTTCCTGCCCGATAAAGTCCATGCACATTTGGTCATATGACTACCAAAAATCATTGATTTGATGTTGTTACAAAAAGGATAGCGGGCCTCCCTGGTGGCGCAGCGGTTGAGCGCTGCGCTCTGGAGCTGTCGGCAGCGCGCAATGCGAGTTCGACACCCGGGCGGAGAATCCCACATGGTGCGGCAGACCTCTCCTGCCTCGCCCGCTGCTCCCCTCAGCAGTGTATTTCTGATCTGCCTGTTCTGCTCCCCACTCTGTTTCTGGTGAACCCTCTCGCCGCCCCACGCCTCTGGCCTGTCCCCCAGCTTGTATGTATAAATAAATAAACCTTTAAAAAAAAAAGGATAGCAAGCTTTCTTTCCTTTCAATTATTCAACTTTCATTGGAATCACCAAATTTGGTGGAGTGCATCACTGCATAGTACATGTTACTTTGTAAAATATCAACCCAAGAATTTTAGCAATATTTAACATTAAGTGTATGCTGATGTTTTTAGAGATTGTAGAGTTAAAATATTCTAAAAATGCCAAGAGATAAAGTAGTTTTCCTTTATTCTGAGTTTACTCAAAATTGACATGAGAAAGCAATAAAAATTATGACACTAGCCATGTGAAAATACTTAGTGATCTACTGGAAACTATTAACAATATTGGCAAAAGACTTACCTTTCTTTAGTCTTTTGGAACATTTTTGTGAAAGAGTGATTTTTTTCCAATGTTATTAAAATGTTATGTTTTTTTATAATAGCCTTTTTAGAGTACTTTGAACCATACAGCAAAACTGTGTGGACAGTACCAAGATTTCCCACACTACACATGCATAGCTTTCCCCCACCCTGAGCATCCCACCAGAGAGCTACATTTCTTATACTGATGAACCTACTTGGACACATCATAATTAGGCACATTGTTGGTGGTCTGCTTTTTACAGCTTTGGACAAATGCATGACACAGATCTACTATGATCTGTTTCAAGTGTCCTAAATATTCTCTGTGCTCCATTTAATTTATTCGTCCCTCTCACCCATTTAACTTTTGGTAACCACTGATCTTTCTATGCCCATGGTTTTGCTTTCTCCACTATGGCACATAGTTGGAACCCTACAGTAGGTTCTCATGTTGTAAATACACATTGCAATAGGAAGGCAAATATAGACTGTAGTGATGTTATAGACATACAGAGAGACTGTAGTGGAAACTTTAATACTATGAGCTGTTTTGCAATTAGTGGTAGTTTCTAATGGTGAACAACAGCATGGTACATTTCCTAAGAAAAGAATATTCAGAAATTCATACAGAAATAATGCTTTTGATTCTGAGCTCAGATTACTAAAATGATATATCCCCTCGGTAAGTGCCCAGAAGGATACGTAAGAGAGAACATATTTATCGATAAAAACAATTCTCTGCTGTATGAAATTACCTGTGCATTCCTTGTGTTTATATTTCTTCGTCTTATCAATTACCTGCAAAGTGATCCTGAGATCACTGTGGCAAATACGGATATTCCATACATTTCCAAAACACTTAGTGGTTGAAAAGCTACTCAGATACCAATTTAGGAGAATTTTAAGGATACACAGGAATGGCTTTGTGTCTAGGAATATAATTACTTCATCAGAAGCAATACACACCTTCAAATTTACCAAAGAACACCTATTATTTCTCCAGAGAATTTATTCTGAATGACATATCAACCACCAGTACGTGTGAGATTCCATTTCTCTATATCTTCATCCATATTTAGTATGGGTAGAGTTTTTGAGTTTTTTCAATCTAGTATCTATGAAATTATGTAGATATTTATTATATGATTATCATAGTGAACATTCCTCTTATGATAATATCATTGAAATTTTTCCCTTCTTTGAATATTAAAACGTATTATAATAAAAGTTAACTTTGTTGTTAGCAATAGAGACAAGTAAATTATAACATATATCAAATATTAGACACGCTTGTTAAAAAGTATTATAGAACTGTAATTGCTTTCATAAATGAATTGACTAGACAGTGATGCTATGTGAAGAATATGAACTCACTTATATGTACATGTATACATATATATGTTAGAAAAATATATTGAAAACAATCATGGAACAATATTTTCTAAATATGACTAGCGTTGTCAATAAATCTAATTATTTGAAATGGTCTTTTGACATTTTCTCTATATTGTTTTGTTTGAAATTATATATGGGCAATATAATTAAGCATCACATTTAAAATTTTAAATAAATAGACAAATGTTTTTGTTAAAAAGTATAACTTATTAAGCATAAATATTTTGTAAAGTATAAGGGGAAATTTTCAGTTTTTATTTTATTCACTTTATATTCACATTCTTATGTATAGAATTTTTGGACACTAAGTCCAAGTGTATTGATACAGTTGAATAGTGGACAGCAGGATAAGGAACAGAAGTGTAAAGCCCCTCCCTACTGGATGCTAGTACAATTCACATTTACTCATATCAGATATTGTATGATATTTTATTTTAAAATTATAATCTCCTTTTTCCACTCATAATTTCAAACAGAAAGACTTCTGTAGAAGGAGGAGAAATTGAGCATATATGCAAATCTTAGATTTTATATCCTTCACTAACATTGGCCAAATATTGGACGTTGCTTCTATTATATTTACATTTCTTAAGTTTTTCATATTCCAGAAGATAGGTTTACATTCCAATATTATTAACTAGTTAATTAATTATATAAATGTATTCCCATGTAAAGGCAAACAATTAGCATAGATTCACTATTTATTTCCGCAATTATTACTCTTACATTGTTGGCATCTGTCTTAATTGAACCATATCTTATTTGATCATCGTGCCCAAGACCATATGCCTAGTGAGATGACACAACACACTTAAAACTGATTAGACTGTAGAATCTTATTTCAGATCCTACACCTGAAGCATATTTCATCACCGATGATCAAGAGTTTGTGAATCTCATAGAAAGTGGAATGTATGCATACAGTCAACTTTTCCTGTTTTAAGAAATTTCAGGAGAGAGGTGTGTAACATTTAATAATGCTTAATGTTTAATAATTAAGCATTAATAATATGTAGTGACATGATATTAAATAAACTTTTATTAGTTTTTCAATATAACTATTGCATTCTGAGTGGGAGGAGTTACATTTCTTACTCGGTTTTGAGAAAAAAAAAAATAAAGATTTCCTCTCCAGTTCTCCCTTTGATTGGCATATCATTTTTAACAACCTATCAATCAGGAGCTCAATTAGCAGCAATAATAATTATTATACTGCTTATAAGTAGTATAATATGAGGCACCTACTCTCTCAGGCACTGTTTCCAAGCAGATTATATGAATTGACTAATTTAAAAGTTACGCTAAACATCGTTGAAGGAGCCATTATTATTTTCACTTTCCAAGCAAGGATATGACCAAAGAGCAATCATGTAACCTCATCCCAGTTCCCACATCTGGTCAACTGCGGAGCAGAAATTCAGACAGGTAGCATGATCGGGAGTCTTTCACTTAACCACGGTAGCATAATGAACCTCTATAACTAAGACAAGTGACCAGCTCTATGCTTCAGAATGTGCATCAATTATCAAGAATGCTATTTACACTTTATGAGGTTGCTCTTTTTCTTCTCCTATTGGATTCTCCAAAGGCTGATTATCTCCACTCCCAATGCTTTCCTGAACATCAGTCAGCTAGGGATTTACCCACTGGTTGTACTAGAGCCCAAGGTTGCTTTAGTAGAAGAGGCACTATGTAATTTGTATTTCTGAATGGGAGATGACAGAAGTTTTACATAAGACAGCTTATGAAAATAAAATATTGTAGCTGTTATTACCACTCAAAAGGAAACTTGCTGTCTTTCTCTTCCTCACTCCCTGCTCCCTGGTGTGAAAAGATCATCCCAAAATTGATGAAACATTCCAGCCAGTTTTGTGCCAACATTCTCCTCATAATATTTTCAGGAAGAATTCAATTTAAATCCTTGCCAGTGTTTTCTAATATTATTATGTAAGAGTGAACTGATCACACCACTAGACTTCAGCCAATATTCACATTGTACAATACTGTATTTTAAAATTTGTAGTCTCCCATGTCCACACATAATATCAAAGAGAAAGATTTCTGTAGAAAGAAGAGAAATTAAGCATATATGATTGTCTTAGATTTTATAACCCTCACTAATATTGGGCAAAACTATATTTACACTTTATCAAAAAATAATTTTATTGTATCACAGTGGGAAAGCCAAAAACAAAAATATTTTTCTTCATGACAAAGCCTATTATTATGAGGCAACAAAACTGTACTATGGGGAATTATTAGAAAGCAGCTGTGAATGCATACCCACATTTATTTCTTCTTTGTCTATAAGATTATCATTTTCTGCTTGAACTGAGCTGTCAAATACAAAACATTTTCATTAAAACAGAGTGAGACTTGTAGGCATTTCTCTCCTAATAGGATCTGCTACCTTAATTTATTTTATAATTTTCTTAATGAACCCATCTTTCTTAACCAGAAATCTTAGAGAAATAAGTTGATTTAAACTCAAGATACACAACAGATAATAATTGATTTTTTCCACAGAGAATTACTTTGCATTCCATCACAGAAATCTCACCAATTCACAGAGATTTAGACAGTTCTCAATGCCAGGTACAAGCTGTTTCTGTTAGTGTGGCCAGGAATGCAGCATGAGCACATAAAGTCTCACTATCTTTTTAATTTAATTTAATTTAAAAATGAGGCAATAAGAGATACATTGTAGCATTACTGCTACCTTGGGGGTGCTATGAAAGATCCATGGGATCTACTACCTCTTGAAACAATTTGAGTTTGGTGGATACAGAGTACCTATTGCAGTGTTCACTATCCTAAAGAAGTTCTTCTCTTCATATTGCTGGAATATCATTTAGAACAATATGCCATTTATTTAATGAAAATATCATAATACCACATTCATCAATTTGTGTGAAAGCAGTAATCCAGTAATTTTTTTAGGCAGCATCAAAGGACTACAATAGGGCTGCACTTTCTCACCTTCCAGTGAAATACAAATATTCATATCAAGTGTTTACTTATCTTTTATATTAGTCAAAAATAAGTGAGTAATGGCACAATGCTTTGAATAAATAAGGAGATCATATTTATAGCAACATTTTGTTTTAAATAAAAAGAGAAAGATGGTTTAGACATCACATTATTACATCAAGAAAAAAAAATCTATTTTCCCAAGGTAGCATAGATTTTAGAAATAAAAAACCAAGTTTATACTATAATTGTGATAATACAAAGGAAAGTAAGAAAGGGGATGATTTCCAAATTATTTCCTGAATTCCACTGTAAAGTTTCAAATGCCTACTACACATGGCCATTTCTGAGTATTTGTGTCACCTATTATTTTAAATTAAAAATTGATTGTTTTTCTAATAAATAGTATTAAGTAAAATTCTAAAACAGCTTATATTACATTTTTCCATTTCATCTAAGAATGTCATCATTTTCTACTCCTATCTTTTTTCTTTTCCTTTATCCTGGGGCATGCATAGTAAGCATATCTTCTTGAACTGCAGACCCTGATGTGCATGGAGTGTATTCCTCCCATTCCTTGTCCTGGCTCCCTTGTCTTTAATTCTAAAAGAAATAAATTCTAAAAATCTAATTGTGTTATGTAATGAAACCCTGAAATTAGAATGATAGAAGTAGAGATTTAAAAAAAAAAATAAAGGACTTTGTAGTGATTCAAGAAAAATTTAATAAGTTCATCATGGTAAATCAAAAGGTATAGAGAGCAGTTCTGATGTAGAATAAGCTGGTTTGGATAACAAATTTGCTACTGCAAGGAAAAGAATAATTTATTGATGATATCTAGGAATAAGTGATCAATCATGCACAGCCCAAAATAAAATTGAGCTGTGCATGCAGCATTAGAGTTGTTTTAAACAACTGCCAGAATAGCTGGAAAAAGTCTTCAGAACATAAATCGCAATGGAAATGGCTAAGGCTTTGAATATGATGACTTGTGTATCCTCCAAGTTATTTACCACTCTTTATCAAAACATGAATGTGATTTTTCTATTTTTGAAACAGTATAATGGCATTTCACTCTACATCTTTGTAAGACATCTTTTGAAATTTATTTTATTTGAGTTTGCTTTTTTAAAGAGGTTTATTTTACAAGTTCATTTTTAAATGAAATACTAAAACCTTGCCATATTAAAAGTGACTTGTCAATATTTATTACAGAACCAGATACATATTTAAATTTTGAAAGACAATTCATAATTTGACAATGTCTCAATAATTACTTTTGAAAGAATCTTCACACTTGTTTTTTTCTTTCTTCTGAATTTTCTGTCATCTCTCTAATACTATCCAATTTTTTTTCACCCCAAAGCTGACGCTATTAAAAATCTATGTAGAAATAAAATGGGAGTAGTTTCAAATAAAAATGTGTGGTCCTCAGTAAGGAACAAGTGATGAAATTATGAGGTCATCACATATTAGCGTCAGGAAGTCAAGAATTTTCCCTCAGCCTACAATAATACCTCTCTATATGGTCTCTGAACACATATTCTTCCGCAGAAATTGCAATTGCTATCAAAATAGAGGCAAAATCCCGTGTTAAATCCATATAACTAAATAAAAAGAATATTATTTAGTAAGCCTGATTATGGTATGCAACTTTGTCTTACAAAACTTTAGCCCTAAATAGTTTCCAACTCAAACAAGTCATAAAGATTAACTCTTGTCTTTTAAGAGTTAGTATTGGGTGAATGGAACCACAGAGCAAGGGATGAAAAGTTTGTACATGGTGCCAATATTTTTATCATTGCCTTATTCAGCTGGGTGGAACTGTAAGAGTTCAGTCTCTTTTCATGCAAAAACAATCCATCTGTATAAGGGAGAAAAGAAACAAAACTGCTGGCAACAATAAAAAAAAAAAGAAGAAAATTGAGTTTGCCATTTATTTTTGAAAAGGAATTATCTGCCACCTTCATTAAAGTTTTCAGTACAGTAGAATAAGAACACAAGGTTAACAACACTTCACTTTTATATGCCTAGAGAAAGCCCAAGTTTTATAGACATCATTTTGTTACTGACGACAATTGAGATTAGCAAAAGAGAATACCAGTGTATAAGACCAAAGGAAGATGTATTGTACTATTTTTTTTCTTCCCAAATCATTATTCATGTATTTCTGTACTTGTTGGTTCTATTTTCCCTCTGTAAAAACTAGAACTATTGGAAATGTTGCCTATATGTTCTATAAAATCCTTAGATAATGTTTTCTAAAAGTAGAGAATTGCCATTTGCATCATAAAATGAAATATATAAAAATGAAATGACTCATTTTTACTTTTTAGCTTATCAACACAATTATGTAATACAGAAGTCCTAAATCCAAGGGAGTTGAAACAGGCTGTAATTGGTTTTATTGATTTGATGACATGTTCTCACCTCAAGAGCTTCATAATCTCAATTTCATTCTGAAAATTTCAAGATAAAGATATCTATTTGGTAAGTTAATATGTCCTTGCCTTATATAAACTAGCAGTTTTATTTCTACTTGATTTTAAATCCCTCCAAAAAAGCTAAAGTTAATTACCTTTGCTGATCCCATATGGTTTACGCACTTTATTTTATTTGAGGTATTGTTATAAAATCTTGAAAGAGAGAAATTCCTCTTTTGTGTTATGTATTTTTTATTAATAGCAAATCAACATGATGTGTATTAGTTCTTTAGCTATACTATTTTAACCATCTATTTTTTAAAAAATGAAAGAACATACTATTCTATGCACAATATAATAAACTCTAATGAAGTTATTGATTTAAACTTTGACAGAAGTAGTTGACAAAACAATGGGTTTTGCACAGTGAGAAATATAACAAGCGTAATGACATACATCACAAATGGCACTGTTATCTTGTCAGTGTTCTAGCTCTAAATTACCTGGGTTAGTAGTTTTTTCTATGGTTCTGTTATAACATCTTAAATTATATTCTTTAAAATCACACTCATCAAGACAAATAAATAAATCTGTAGCTCTTAATTTAAATTTAAACCACATACCAAAAAATATACTAGACAGAAAAAGGAAAATTTTCTAACTAAAGGCACACAATAATGTGAAAACTTGGTGGAAAACTATATAATAAAAAAAAATCAATTTTACTACTTTCCACATTTTCACCAGGCAATTATCTTTTCACATTAGGCTGAAACAGCTAGAACTTTTGAGCACATGCTTCCAATGGGTCTGAAAGTAGTTTTCCCAACATCTGTCCCTACCTTGGTGAGCACTCCTATATTGCAGATGCTAAAAAGCTAAACATGCCAGGTGCACTTATATGAAAATTACATTGCGTGATTTGAGGTGTTAAAGAGGATATTGTATATGTGGTATTCGTGTTGTGATATAGAGCTGGAATAAATATTCCTTACTGAGTTCTGGTTCTAAGATCCATGTTAAGTTGGTACAATGCAGTAAGCGGCAGTTGAACAACAGCTATTTGATTTCCCAACCTTTTGAGTGTGGTAGAGATGGCAGTGCCCCTGGTTGACCAAATTTCTGGTGTTTTCTTGGCGTCGGTACTGGAGGCTCAATCTAGAACCTCTTCACCAACCATTCAAAAAAGTTTGTAACAAATAACTTGAATAAAATATTGTGCTTAAAATTAAATAAGGAGGGGTATAAAAATAAATAAAATTAAGCAAATATTTTCTCTGTGAACTGAAGTTTGAATTGAAATAAAATGGATGAGAAGGAACTAAATGGATAGAAGGAATTAGAATGGATAGTCAAGGAACTAAATGTGGTAGAATTCAATGTTTCTGTGGGAGAATGTTGAAGAGTCTATTCTAGAGAACAGTCAGAAATTCTCCTGAGCCTACAACTCATTGTTCCCTATAATGGTATGTGGTTCTCTCCCCCTTGATTGATTCAACATTTGAAAAACAAAAAGAAAAAACTTCCCTTTCTGCATATATTTTTTTATTATTTTATTGGATAATGTCCTTATTCTCTTTACCTTAAGTTACTTTGTAAACCTCTTATTTACACTCAGGATCTTCACTATCTATCTTACTCTCTTAATGCACATTCTCTCTTCAAAATGTATCCCATTCCCAAAATCTATGTCCATAATCTAAAGACTGTCCAGGGACTGAACGTCCAAATCCTCCACAGGTCATGCTCTACCAATAGCACTAGACTTGTTCAGCAAAATTGTTCAATCCTGCTCAAGTATTGTCCTGGTTTTGTGGTCAGAGACTAACATGTTGTTCTGTGGTAATGAATGGGGGCCAAAAGGTGAAATGTATGTGCAGATATATTTCAGTACTAAAATGATATTTTACGAATAGGAATTATTTGATACTAGACGAGATCGTCTCCTGATAGAACATAATGGAAGTGCAACTGAGTGACAGTGTGTGTGGAATGTAAAAGGTCATCCTGGTTTATGGGACAGGTTGAATTGGATTTTTTTTTTTTCCTAACTTAATGTCTCAAAGCTATGGGAAGCGCACTCGGTCGAAGAGGACGGCCTTCCCCCAATACGGACGGTTCTTCGGTCAAGGGTACACAAGTAGCTGCGCTTCCCTTCTAGAACCTCCAAACAATCTCCCAAAACTATGGGTAAAATCTTAGAAATTCAGATTTCCTATTTTGGAGTTTAAAATAATAAAATAAGTTCTTCGTGTTTCCAGTATGAAATGTTTTTGTTTTCAACATTCTATTCTTGATTTTTTTTTCAAACGAAAAGAAAGCATCACTATTCACAAGAAATCTGTGATGTGTGTGATAACATATTATCTACAGCTTTTGAGCTCCTTGAAGATAAGCTGTTGAATAATGTCACTACATTATTATTATAGTTAGAATATAAATACAGGTTTAGCATCTTGTCAAAATGATACATACAACTTCCAAAAGAATACAAAGTGAGAAATTCACATAGGCAATTTTTAAAGAACCAACAAGATAAAAAACATTAAACAAAAGATATCTTTATCAATATATACTCTCATGCAAACAAATTGTAGAAATTACATAATGCTTACTTAAAAATTCTTTTTCTTGCCCCTGATGTGTCACTTTTTGAATGTTTCTGATGGCCTTAAGTTGAAAAGAATTAAGTAATTGCCTTATTTACATTTGATCAAAATGGTATTTAAACTAGTCGTTTTTGTAAAATTTATTTTAAAAGTAAAAATTGGTCATATTACTAATTCCCTAATTAGTTAAATAATTAAACATACTGCTTAAAATTAAAAAGACAATAAAGTTTTAGCATTTTCATATTGTTTCCTTTAGAGCAAAGTAATATTTTCTAGGAGTATAGTTATCTAATGTAAGTCATTTGGGTTAATCCTGAAAAATAAACAATTGCTTAATTACCCCAAAGCACAGAATCTACACTACAATTTTAAAACATCAAAATGGGAAAAGTAATTAGTCTCTTGTGTATAATTAATCTGTCTACTAAGCATTGGGCCAAATTGTAGTATAGTCCTTTCTATAATACAGAAGCCAATTTTAATTTTACTGAAATGTTATGCTGCTAGCTGTGGAAGCTTTAAGTGTGAGTTAAATCTTCATGTTTTCTGTAGACTTGGAAAAACACAAGAGAGATGAAAAGGAAAATTACCCTCAAAATTAGACAGACACTATAAAACTCCAGAATTGTTTATACTTCTTTGACAACCTAGATATGACTTAGGAGCCACAGAGTTCTTGATGAGCATTTCAATCAGAAGATACAGTTTTTTTCTGCTCTACCATCATTTAAAACTGTAAGCAGAGAGTTAATGGGTACTAATATAGAGCAAAAGACATACAAATAATTTTCACACAAGCTTTAGAACAAAGAGAATGTTTTTATTAGTAGAAATGAATCATTATATTAAAATTCTATTCATCAAATGATCATTTCATCAAATAAACAATACAGCAAAGATTTGTTCACTACCTTTACTTAATTTAGTGCAGCAGTGTTTCTCTTAAGAATTAATAAGTGTCGGGCCTCCCCGGTGGCACAGTGGTTAGGCGCTGCCCTGTGGAGCTGTTGGCATCGGTGACGTGAGTTCGACTCCCAGCCAGGGAGATTCCCACATGGAGCAGTAGACCTCTCCTGCCTCACCTGCTGCTTCCCTCAGCAGTTTATTTCAGTTGACCTGCCTGTTCTGCTCCCCACTCTGTCTCTGGTGAACCCTGTCGCCACCCCACACCTCTGATCTGTACCCCAACTTGTATGCATAAATAAATCTTTTTTTCAAAAAAAGAATTAATAAATGTCACACCATTCATATTAGCTTTTAAAGAATTATAAAAGTTTTAAAATTACCTTCTGCTCAAAACTTGAAAACATCTAATATGTCATTCAGTAAGTGAATAGATAAATAAATTGACATACATCCATTCCACAGAAAATTATTCAGTGCTAAAAAGAAATGAAATGCCAAGTCATGAAAAGGTATGTAAGAACCTTCAGGGTATACTACTAAGTGAAAGAAGCCTATCTGAAAATACTAAATACTGGATGATTTCAACGATGTAACATTTTGGGAAAGCAAAACTATGGAGAAAATTAAAAGGTAGGTGATTGCCAGGGAATGGTGAGGAGGGAGACAAATAAGCGGAAGACAGAATTTTTAGAACAGTGTGAATAAGTGTACAATGCAGCGATGGGCACATGCCATTATACATTTTTCTAAAGCAATGGAATGCTCAACACCAAGAGTGAACTGTAAAGTAAACTATAGACTTTGGAAGATTGTGATGTGTACGTAGGTTTATCCATGCTAACAAAGGTACCACTCTGGTGAGTGGTGTTGATAATGGGAACGAACTTGCATTTTGAGTGGGGGGGGGGGGAACTGTACAATCTCTTATTTCTCTCTGAACCTAATTCCCTAAAGATATAAAATCAATTAAAAACACAAAAATTTATGGTAGAAGTTTTCATGAACAAAAATAAAATTCAAGCAAAAGTCAAAAAATGCTGACAATAAAAACTGAATTAATGTAGCTGGTATATTTTACAATGGTCATTGCTAAGTGAACCTTGAATATGAGACACCAGTTGGAAGACTTGGGTACTGTGTAATCTAGATGGTGATTCAGGTGCAGGAACAAGGGCTACAAAACCAAAGACCGGTGACACCTGTATGTTGGTGGGATAGCAGTCATGGATTTTATCATAAGCACTGGGAGCAAGGAAAAATCAAAAGCATAGAAACTGCTAAGTTTCTATTTTCCTTTCAAAGGAGAGTCAGAGTCAAGGAGAAACTTCCTGGTAGATAAATCCCTAATTCTGCATATACCTAAAATTTGATCAGGTTTTTTAGGCTGCCTCTGATTCCACATTGGAGAGGAAGTATCTACTCACAACTATATCTTGGAAATAACTTTTAAATGTACCTATAAAACTTAAACTCATTCACATGCAAAAGATTGTTTTCTAACCATCCCTTTTCAAATATCTTGACATACATCAGAGTAGAATCTGTGTGTGTGTGTGTGTGTGTGTGTGTGTGTGTGTGTGAATTTTAATATCATTTCAGAATCCATCAATGACACTACTGGGTACTTATTCAAGCAAAGTGAAAATGTATGTCTATACAACAACCTGTAAATGAATGTTCATAATCACTTTATTTAGTAATGACTAAAATTTGGAACAAGTCAAGCATCTGTCATTTAAAAAACACGTTGACATGGATTAAGGAATGAATATTCATAATATGGAATACTATCAGCAATTTAAAAATGATCTACTCAACTAATTAGATGGATTTCAAGGACATTATACTGAGTAGAAGACCAAGCCATAAAAGGTGACATGCTATATGATCCCATTTATATTTATATAAATAATCTCAAAATGAACCAAATATAGTGATAGATCCAGACATTAAGCCTTTTCTCTATGTAGCCAGGAATAGTTCTGTATCTTAATCTTGGTGGTGGTTATATGGAACTACATGGGAGATTAAACTTTCATCATGTTAAAAACCAAATCAACACAAAATAAAAATGATTGCTTGCAAAATGTGAAATTCAAATAAGTTCTGCAGTTTAGTTTACATTATTGTATTTAGGTCAGTTTCCTGAATTCGACAATGTACTATGGCCACATTAAAAATTATTACTGAGGACAGTTAAGCTAAGGAGACACAGGTATGCTCTGAATTATTACTGAAACTTACTGAGTTTTAAACTATTTCTAAATAAAAAGTTATGCAAAAGTTTTTTTCTCCTGCCTGATTCAACATGAATAAAAGGTCTAACTAAATACTCCAAAAAAACATTTTTTCTTCTAAAGAAGACAGCACTTTTTGACATAAGACATTTAAATACTATCTAAATCAATAAATAGTATTTAGTGCAATCAAGCAGCAATCTTTAGCAACATAAGGTCTTTGTGAATTTTCTAATAGAAAGTTATTATCAGCATAATTTTGCCTCCCATGGACACATGAACTCACAAATAAAAGAACATACAAGAATGCTGGGGCTTTCAAGCACTCTAACAGGGAAGAGAAAAGAAGCAGTAGAGTGAGTCACTCAAATACATCACTGACTTAACTCTGCTCTCCCATCATGGCATATTTGACCTGTTATAAAAGTTAGAAGAGATTTTTTTTATAATGGTAAATCTACACAAACCAAGATACATCTGTGTCTGAAAAACTCCTAGTAAAATATATAAGCTCCCTGTATATATTGATTTGCACTCATTGAAAACTTCGAAACCCGGGCCTCCCTGGTGGTGCAGGGGTTAAATTCTCAGCACTATCAAGCTATCTGCAGCCACTGCAACATGAGTTCTTTTTATTATTATCATTATGATGATGATGATGATGATGATGATGAAGATGATTATTTATATCTTTTACATTATTGTGTATTCCCCTTAGGTTACCCACCACCGATTCACCTGTGAACCATCACCATAGTCCCTTGTGCTCTTTTCTACCCCATTTTGGGTACTTATCCTCCCCTACCCTCACTGAATGTCTCTCTCTTATTTGGTTCTCCTATATTCCTGCTATAAGTAAGACCATTCGATATTTTTCTCTGTCTTTCTGACTTATTTCACTGAACATGATACCTTCTAGCTCCATCCATGTTGCTGTGAATTGCATGTGTTTATCTTTTTTGAATGCTGAATAGTATTCCATTGTGTATATGTATCACAGCTTCTTGATCCAATCATCTATTTTTGGGCATCTGGGTTGTTTCCATATCTTCGCTATTGTAAATCGTGCCTCAATAAACATACAGGTGCATGTATCCTTTTGGATTAGTGTTTTTGTGTTCTTTGGGTAGATTCCCAAAAGTGGTATTGCTGGGACAGATGGGACTACATCAAACTAAAAAGCTTCTGTACAGCAAAAGACACAATAATCAAAACAAACAGACACCCTACTAATTGGGAGAAAATCTTTGCACACAACACAACCGATAAAGGACTGATAAGTAAAATCTACGAGGAGCTTATACAACTCAACAAAAACAAAGTCAACAATCCAGTCAAAAAATGGGCAGAAGAGCTAAAAAGACACTTCTCCAAAGAAAAAGCAAATGGCCAACAGCCATATAAAAAAATGATCAACATCACTTATAATCAGGGAAATGCAAATCAAAACCACAATGAGATACCACCTCATGCCAGTGAGAATGGCGCACATTAAAAAACAGGCAACAACAAATGCTGGTGAGGATGTGGAGAAAAAGGAACTCTTCTACACTGCTGGTGGGAATGCAAACTGGTCCAACCACTGTGGAAAGCCGTATGGCGTTTCCTCAAATTAATAAACGTGGAGTTACCATACAACCCAGCAATACCACTTTTGGGAATCTACCCAAAGAACACAAAAACACTAATCTAAATCTCCCTGTTTTTATATTTTAATTTTATATACTCCTAATTGACTAAAGTGTCTTCTGTTTCCAATGGATATTTTTTTCTTTTTTTTTTTAAAGATTTATTTATTTATACATACAGCTGGGGTACAGGCCAGAGGCATGGGGTGGCGAGAGGCTTCACCAGAGACAGAGTGGGGAGCAGAACAGGCAGATCAGAAATACACTGCTGAGGGGAGCAGTGGGCGAGGCAGGAGAGGTCTGCCGCACCATGTGGGATTCTCCCTGGCCGGGCATCGAACTCGCATCGCTGCTGCCGACAGCTCCACAGCCCAGCGCTTAACCGCTGCGCCACCAGGGAGGCCCTCCAATGGATATTTTTAAATAAATAATGCCTTATGTATAATATCAATAGTTTTACATTCTTCTTTATACTCTTACATCTCTTGTCCAGTCACGGTACCTAACACCACCCCTGCAATATTACACAGCACAAAGTAGAGAGTATGGGCATTCTTTTCCTCTTTCTAATGTTTCTCCATTTAGTAGACTAGAATTCTGGATGTGTTGTGTGTGTGTGTGTATGTGTACGCACGTGCATTGCCTTTCTATATCTTAGTGTCTTTATTAGTCAGGATACTCTAGAAAACATAAAATGAGGTAAGAATTAAAATGCTACACTTGACTTGGAAATAGGAAATTAAAAAAATCAAAGGATGCTATAACAAGAGAATTGAGGTAAATAAACTGGATACAAAGCAACTGGATAGCGTGCACTATGACACAGACAACTACTTCACAGAGTATCAAGAACAAGAAGAGAAACTTCAGGTCCTTCAGCAGGTACAGTAATTGGGCACAAAGGACTTCTGTGTACAGAGTGAAAAGAACACTCTTACCTCTGAACAGCCCACAGAAGGGAGAATGTATCCAACTCAGCTGACTCCCACTTCTTATATCTCATTAAGGGTGACCTTTTAGGAGGTTCACTGCCCACCCTTGCCTGCTACATGTCTCATTTCTGAGTGACTGCTAGGATGCTACATCCCATGCTGTATCACAGAATCATTGTATGACTATTACAGCTCATTTTATCCAAGTTCAGACGTGTCAAGATAATTTAGCACAGTTAAGGTTTGAATGACAGGTAAATGTTATCCTTTACCCTAGAATCTGTTTAGCCAGGAGAGCGCCATTGGGTGCTGAAAATGGCACTGTCTATTCATAGTGGGAGACAGATGGAACTCTCAGAACACATAAGTCAAGAAAATCTTAAAACAACACAAGTTGGACTCCTACACTGTGTACTTCTTGTACTTCTCAACTGATATGTGCCCTTGCATTAATTATATCTGGTTCCTATAGTAAAATGTTAATCTGTATTATTTTTCTTTTAACAATGAAGACAAACTTGCACCTTCACTAGATACAATATTTACTTCTAACCAGCCACAGTGTATCTCTAGGAAAATGACCAGTTGTGATGTCATTGAATATTGAGGCAAAAGATTTTGTAAAGTAAGTTACCATAACTGCGTTGTGTGCCCACCACAGACTTCTAATGATACAAAATTTAATGAACAAGGGTTCCAGCTAGAGTGATCTGAAATCTTTGACTGTATTTGGAATAAAATCAAACTCCCTATGGAACCATCCAAACTAGTGACTCAAGGATGGTAAAGCCCATCCATTGTGGAAGACATGGTGCTCCTCTAAGGTCATCTTTGGCTTGATGACTCTATGACAGACTTACCAAATATCCTTTGGCTATATAGCCATCCAGATGGATTCCACCCAGCCTTTTCTCCCTTCTATTTTTCAAATAAAATCTTTATTTTATTTTAAGATTTTTATTAAAAATTTTATTATGTCTGATTTTTATTATGTGATTTTTCTTCTAGTTTCTTTTCTGGTTGACTCCCTCTTTTCTTTCAAAGCAGCCTTTCCCCCACTAGAATTCTTTCATATTCATTCTGATTTGGTACTGAAGTCTCAGAAGACTCAGAGCACCACCAGTGGTACCAAGAATAACCCAACAAAATAGGTGGTAATTTGGGGCTGACTCACCCACTTCCCTGCAAAGAGGGAAGACAACATCTTAGAGCAAAATGGTGACTTGTGCTAAAGCTTTTGTCAATGGTGACTTGGGAATGGTGGAAGGAAATGCTGTAGCAGGTACAATACCGGTACCTTAAAAATACCTAAAATTAGAGCAAGTTGGCTGGTTACTGCTAAATTGTACAGGAGACTGAGAAAATGAGAGGTCTAAAAATCATTTAATGACTACAATTGAGTTTAGGTGATAGTCTATAAAAAATTATAGGTTTCATCCTCTTTTTAGACTTAACTTTTTGTATACTTTTATTATCTGTTGGAAGATAGTCAGTTCACACTCACATACATTTTTACTTAGAATGCATTTGTGTTATGTTTGATTATTAGTTTCTCCCCTAGTTGTACAATAGATTATTTTTCCTAAACTAGTTGTAGGAGGGGCCTATGTAGAGGGTGGGAATGAGCTGTAGTAGTTTTTCCAATTTCATGACTGCACATTTCTTGCTAAACCAAAATTGTTAAATTTAAAAAAATTATTTTCAAAACCGTGCCTCTTGTTTAGGCAATTTCTGTGTTTCTTAGGGCTAGCATAATTCATGAAAACTTTCTTCTGTACTTCTGAAGGTCCTGACTTCCAAAATAGTTCCTTTTTAAGTAATTAAATAGAGATAGATGATAGATAATGGATTAGATAGATGATAGATAAGATAGATATAGATAGATAGATAGATAGATAGATAACAGAAAGATGATAGTTTTAACTAAAATCTGCCTCTTTGGCATATCTACCCAACCCTGTTTAGTATATGAATCTTTATTTTTAATTTCTGAGATTCTATTTTCCCACTTTGCCCAATTATATTAGGTTTTTAGCAGTTTTCTTTTTTCAGTTTGAGTTTCTGTCCTAATATGGATTACATGTTAAATTTTTCTGAAGTGCTAAAACGCTTACTCTAACTCAACACTGTTTAAATTTTCTAGTGAGCTCTTACTGATTCACTGAAATCTTTTTGCACTCACCAGGCATTTGGAACATATAAAGATTTCAAGTTAGTAGGTTCTATTCAGCAGGGGGTATTCTTTTTATTGCTGAGAACTCTCAGTAATTTCTCAGTTGTTCTGCATGTAGGACTCTCCATGCTTGCTTTTTGTTGTACAATTTATGTTACACAGTCATTGATGCTGGTATAATGTGTCCTGTAGATTTTCTTATGGTCGTTGTTATTGTTTTCTTTTTTTTTCTTTTTGCCTCTTTGTTTTTGTTTGCTCTCTTAGTTTATCTTAATGGATTTTATGGAAGATTTTTGACTATGTTGGTTCCATATTCCTGACTTACTTGGATTTCAGATTGTGGAGAAACTTGACTGAGTAAATAAATAAATAGACAGGTTATCACAGACAGATAGGTAGGTAAGTAAGTAGGTAGGTAGAATTTAAAAAAATAGTATAAACAATTTTATTCTAAGAAAGTTAACATCCTAGATAAAATGGCCAAATTATTTGAAGCTCTGTGGATTTAAAAGTCCATTGAAGAGGAAACAAGATAGCTTTATAACTATTAAAAATGATATTAAACATTAAAATTTTCCAAAAATAATTAAATCAAGGACCACTTACATGATGTATTCTAACAAACATTTAAGGAAGAATTAATGGCAGTTCTACATAAACACATCCAAACCAAAGAGAAAGAGACAATATCTTCAAGGGACTTCTGTTTCAGTTCCATATGTAAGGGTCTTGGAAGTCCCCTCTTATTACTAACAAATATGAAGTTGAAGATAAAAAATGAACTTAACTTTCTGAAGATTCAGAAGGAAGGTCAGGATGTACAGGGGTGTTCCACGGAAAGGGCGTGTTCCAGGTTCCCTGCCCCACCTAAGGGAGGGTGGAGTTGAGCAGGAGATAAAAAGCTGGAAAAGAGAGAAGGGACACACACAGGAGACACACAGAAGACAGGAGGAGAAGGAAAAGGGATGGAAAGACAGAAGAGGAACATGGAACAGTGAGACTTATAAAGAAGCTGCAATAGTCTGGACTGACTGAAATAGATGTAGATGAGAGACCCGTGGGGAGGTTAACTATGACAATGTTCATCTGGATTTTGATTTTGCTCTTTAACTCCCAGAATTGTCTGACTGTTTCTGACTCTTTTGTATGGATCCCTGCTGAAAGGGGTTTTAGTTCCTCCCAGAATTGTCTGGCTATTTCTGGCCCTTTGCCATGGGTTCCTGCCAAAAGGTGTTTTAGACTTGTGACAGGCTTTTGGGCCTTGCTTAAGGCCAATCCCATTTGGGTGGACTTTTACCCACGAGGGGTTGGGTAACACTGGGTGCTTCACTTAGATACTATATTCTTTGTCTTCTCTGTCCTTTCTAATTGTATTAAAGTTTCTTTCTACAAAAGGTCCTATATGTTTTGTATTGATGCAGCGGATGGCAGAACCTATTCAGAACGGGCAGGTTTGGGGATTCTGGGGGTGTCCCTCTCCCTGTCCTATAACAAGGACACAAGGAAAACTGCTTCCCCAAGACTGGAGATACAGAGTCAGGGCTTAGCAGAGCAGAAACCACTTCTGGAACCAGTACCAGGGCAAAAAAATACTGAACTGTAATCGACAAATTGTAGGCAGTTGCATGTAATTAACTCTAAATGTCAAAATCTCCATTTCCTGACTTCTGACAGAGGAGGGGAAAGGAGCAATTTTAAAATATACTGGAGCACTTAGCTTTGCTTAACAAGGCCTGCCCTCAGGAGAAAATAGATAACCAGGAGCTAGGGGAAGTCAATCTTTCCCAAAAAGAAAGGGGAAAAAAAATCACAAAAACCTAAGGAACAAGTCCCGAAGCATAGGCTCACTGAAAGAACAAGACCTAATCATAAAGCTATAAAAAGCTTGTCCTAACCCATTATCCCACCCACCCCCTAACATCAATGTAACACTAAAGGCCTTTTACAGTAGTTACTTCTACCTAGAGTGTCATGTCCGCCCATCTTGGGAAAAAAGGCACAGGCATACAAAAAGGTAAGAGAACACATTTATTTTTTTTTAAAGATAGAGGAAACATCAGAACTAATCATGGTATGACTAGTCATGTTGAATTATCAGACCATATTTAAAGCAACTCTAACTAATATAGTTTTTAAGATCTAATAAAGTAAGAACCAACAAGAAATGCTATAGATAGAAAACACAGTAACAGAAATGAAGAATAACTGAAGAAATAATCTCTGAACTTCAGTCTATCTTAGCAGAACACAACAAATTTGAAAAGCAAATAGAACAAAGACAGGAAAAAAAAAGAGAGAGAGACCAGAATATTCAAGATTGTGGAACAACTTCAAAGGGTATAACCTAAAGAATAGAAATATCAGATGGAGACTAAAGAAAGGACCAGAAGAAATATTTGAAACAACAATAACTACAAATTTTTCCCAAATTAATATCAGACAGCAAGTCATAGATTTGGAAAACCAAGTGGGATAAATACAAAAATAAAAACAAACAACATCAACCCACACCTAGGCATATCAGAAAATGAAAGAAAAAGAAAAAATTCTGAAAGAAGTCAGAGGAAAAAAAGTACTCTAAAGAGGAACAAAGATAAGAATATTATATATAGTGTACTTTGTTACTTAAATATGTTGCTTAAAACACATAGCTTACCATAAAGTATACCACAAAATAATACAATTCATTATAAGTAAACAAAATTAAAGTTTGTTTTCTTTCTTGTTCAAGAAAGATTAAATAATTATATCTGATAATGGCTAGGATTCATATGAAATTTCCTAAATATTTTTATTTTAAAATGTTTGTGCTAATTAGGCATTTGTATTTGAAATTATTAATATTTAGTAGCACAACACAACATAAACTTTTAATCCAATCCATTGTTAAAAAATATTCTGTTACTTCAATTAATCACATTAATCGAAAACATTGGAAAATTAGGAATTTGAACTCGAGGTTCTAACTAGAGTAACTTATGCTCCTTCTCATAGAAACTGACCACAATTGAAAACAAACCACTAAAAAGGAAAAGCTCTGGAGCAAATCTTTGGACAGAAATCAAGAAGGTATTCTTAAAGGTTTAGGTAGATAAACATTAAGCTTTATCATAACTAGACATATCTTGAAAAACAGGGAAATCTTCTGATACTTTTTAATGACATTGCCATCAGCTTACTTCAAATACTGATACAGCCTAGAAGTATTATCTATTAAAGAAAAAAACAGCATTGAAGAATTACATTCTTGCAAATACAATAGCAATATGAAAAACAAGTGTTTTTTGAGGTTTGGTTTTTGTTTTTTTTTTTTTTTCATTTTTTACAGGCAAGTGGATGTTTGTATCCTGGCCAAAATAACAAAGTAAAAACAACTCAATACTACTTTCTAACATGCCATTGTTTTATTATTATAGTCTGGGAATGTTGTCCTAAATAAACATTTAGCTTGAAAACAATTGACTAAAAAATTATATAATCAATTTTGTGAAATACTGTAGTTTGTAAAAATGACTAAAAATATTGCAAAGTAGTTACTTCCAAAGCAGAATTGAGCATTTGTTGAGGTTATTAATGTTTATCATTAATGCTTTCAATTTGAGCAAATTGGTTCAATGAGAGTAAACAATGTGTTTTTTTCCACTGCTATCCTTTTAGAACTTGAATTATCACTACTCCCTTAAGCATTTTGTTTATATCATCTGCAAAAGAACAAAGTAATTTAGCAAGCAAAAAGAAACATTCAAAGAGTCAAATAATAAAATATAATCCTCGATGTTTCATATATATGAAATATATGAACAAATATATATGTGAATATATATGAATAAATATAAACATATATCTTGGTGAAAATGCATAAATACAAAGCACTGAAGATATTTCAGTTCATCAGGTTGCACATTTGTCACACGAAATCCCCACATAGGCAGTCCTTAATTTCTAGCAACGACAATGTACATGCTTAGCCAAGTATTACCATCCTGTCAATTGATGAACCTCACAGCAGAACCAAATGGATTTATTTATAGATTTTATTTTGTTTTGCACCAACATGCATAAAACCACAACTTTTTTTTTCTCATATGTTATCTAGTCTATTAGGGCTATCATAATAAAATATCATAAAATAAGTAACTTTAAACAACAAAAAATTGATTTCTCACAGCTCTGGAGGATACAAAGTCTAAGATCAAAGTGCTGAAAGTTTTAGCGTCTGGTAAGAAAAAACTTCCAGGTTCATGATCCTAATTTTGCAGTATGCTCCCATGGTAGAAGGAGCTCCCTCAGGTCCCTTTATTATGGGCCCTTAATCAGTAGGCTTCGTGATCTAATCACCCACCAAACGCCCCTCATCAGAGTACCATTACATTTGAGGTTAGAAGTCAACAGATACTTGGAAGCACAAGCTTTCAGATCACAGCAGATCTGTTTTCCTTCAAGGTACCCACTGTTACATGTCACACAGACCCACTTTCTGTGAGATATTGTCAACCTTCCAATTGACCAAAATTATAAGGACAAATTACTTTGCCTTTTGGTATAGATAGTGGGCAAAGTAAGGTAATGGCAAGTGAGGCTATGGAAAGAGATCCAAGCCACCCACAGCCTCCAGGAACTTTCGAGGTAGTGGGGAGAAAGACAGATGAGTCATGTAGCCATTCTAGCCCTGTGGATGCTGGGAAAGATATAAACTCAGCAGAGAATCTGCAGACTCCCCCAGGATTATTATCTTCAGCCTTAGCAGAAATGAAGAGTCAACTGTGTCAGAAAAGGGGCTTCTGCAAAGCCAAAAAGGATGAATAGCTCTCTACAGGGGAACCCCCTTGTCACAGTCAGGAAAAATGGTCATTCAAAATATGAGAGAGAGACAATACAGTACATGGCACCGTCTAGGAGTTGCAGGTTTTTCTGTGTAACTGTTTTATGTCAGTGAATTAAGCTTTAAAGGAGAAAGTGGTCAGCTCAGAAAGTTTTGAATGTAGCAGTTGGACTGATTAAGAGACACTGCAAAAAATGATCACATGTGTATTTTAGATAAATCATCCTATGCCTATGGTTGACACACCAAAACAGAGTATGACTGGGGGTTATAAAGAATATTCACATGGAAGAGTAGAGAGCATGTGGCTCAAACTGTAGGACTGAGAAGGAAGAAGGAAGTAGGAAATGAAAACAGCATAAGTTAACTTTTTTTCAGAATTAGACAACAAATCTATTATAAATTAATGAATCCAATTTCTTGATATCCTATAAATGATCTCTAGAAAATAATTCTATATTGTTAAAACTTATGGAATAATAAATCCTTACAAGAGGATGAATACAATAATACCTTTCTAGCTATATAAAATTCTATATACTCACTTTAAAATTTACTTCATTCCTATTTGTGGAATGCCTAGTTTATTCAGTCATTTAAAATTAACTGATATAAAAGTGGTTTTTTTTAATAATTTCAACCTATTTCTCTAATGCAAAGACCTTCTGCAAAGGTCCAGATATTAAATGTTTAGGCATGCTTGGTCAAGAGGCAAGATGAAAGCTACTATGTGAAACTTACACATAAAGAAATTGTCTGCAAATATTTAACTTAAAAAGTTCAATATTTTATCTATAATACAAAAAAATGAATTTATACTATTTCCATTTTTCAATAAATATTATCCTTTTTCTTTTGTCAACCATTTAAAAATACAACAACAATTCTCAACTCACAGCTATACATAGCCAACAGTTTTTTGGATTGGGCTGTAATGATGTAGTGTGCTAGCTCCTGCTCTAAAGTCAAGGATTCTCTTTGAGACAACCTACCATTCAAGAGAAATTGAGATTTTGACAGTGAAATGTAACCACAGGGACAAGGATAACATGTGCAAAGAATAGTTGCCTTATACATTTTTCAAAGCAGGTACTCACTGTGTGTCATTTGAAAAAATGAGTCCATTAATGTGAATGAGAAGGCAATTCAAGAAAGGAAAACAATCTTTACTTAAAAGCAATGGTTATTCTTTAATTCCATTATGTTTGGGAAAATATATAGTGATGGAAATCAGCAAACCATAATAAGTAACTCTAATATAATGAGATGCCACTAAAACTATGGAAAGAATAATGCCCGCAAAATCTCACCAAAGCAGCTCTTCAACATTTCACAGTTTCATGATTTATTACATTAATTATGAATTTTGTACTGAAATTATAAGGAAGAAAGATTTGAGTACTATGCACATGGTAAGGCACTGTATCACATGATGTTCAATTTAATAGCATTGGTTACTATATTTGTTTCCTTAACCTCCTTCTATACCACTGTAGTACTTGAAAATGGAATTCTGTAAGTTATTTCCTTAAGATGATTGATATTTTGTTTCATGTTCACAGTAAGTTAGACTTAAAGGCTTTGATTAATAAGGGAAACACTTATTAAATTTTTCTTTAAAGTTAACATTTAGATTTTATTTTTATTATTTTCTTTTACAAAAAAAATAAAATTTCCAGGAAAATAAGCTGAAAAGTGCCAAAACTGCTCAAACCTGATTTGATCTGTTGCATTTCTCTCCAAATATAAGAATCAAGGAAAATTCATTATTCACATCTAATGATCTCAAAAAGTACAATAGAGTTTAAATGAAGCAAATACTAATTCTAATTAGTACAACTGCCATCAAGATCACCACAAAAGTGTTTCTCTGCTTTGCTTTAAAACAAATACACTCCATATGAGATGTTTATCAGCTTTCTAAATTAATCCTTACCGTGCAGAGAGGCATGTGGTGAATCAGGTCCATTAAATAGTCACAGGAGAGGCATATTTTACTTTACAACTTAGGCAAGCATAAGACACCCAACAGCATGCCCTATATGGTACCTTGGGAGGAAGTTACCAAGTACCATCTTCCCCCTTAACTTCAGTCCTTTCCTTGTCTGAGACTTTTAGAAGTCTACCCCAAGCAGACCATTTTTGCACTCTGATCTTGGCTTGAAGCCTCCAAAATTGTCATCAACAAATACATGTTGTTTCTAAGCTACCAATCTGTGATATTTTTGCCATTGCAGCCCAAAATGACTGAGAAAGAGGTAGGTACCAAGAAGCGGGAGTGCTACTGCAGGAAGCGTCTGCAAAAGTAAAAGTTGCTTTGGAGGTGGATAACGGGCAGAGGCTGGAAAGTCTTAATTTCTTATTTTCAAGAAAAGTTTTATCAGCTATAGAATACTTAGTTGACATTTTTTCTTTCAAATTTTGAATATTCAAAATTAGATATGTTCTGTGTATATATAAATCTTATACAACATATTCATCATATTCTTTCTTACATATATATATGTATATCATACACACACACACACACACACACATCACCCCACTGCCTTCCAGTCACCCAGTTTTCTAGTGTGCAAACTACAAATAATTTCTTTGAGGATCCCTTGTTTTCAATGAGTCACATCTCTTGTTGCTTTCTAGACTTTTCTCCTTTTGTCTTTTGACCGTTTGATTATAATATGTCTAAGTGTAGGTTTCTTTGAGTTCATTATACTTGGAGTTTATTGATTTATAGCCATCTCTTTAAACAATTTTAAAGTATTTTTTGACCATTATTTTTTCAAATAAGTTCTCTGCTTCTTTTCTTCTCCTCCTAGGATTCCTACAATGCATATGATGGTCCATTTGATTATTTTATATAGTTCCACGGGATGCTGTTCACTTCTTTTTTCAATCATTTTTCTTACTTTCGCTCAGACTATTTCAACTATTCAATCTTCGGATTTGCTGATTCTTTCTTCTATTTGTTCAAATGTGCCTCTGAATCTCCAAAGTGAAACTTACATTTTAATTATTATACCTCTGAATTCTAATATTTCCTTTTTGTCTATTTTGACTTTTCTTGTCTATTTATATTTCCATTTGTTTCATACATTGTTTTCTTTATTATCAACATCTCCCTTTAGATATTTGAGCATGTTTATTAGATAGTTGTTTTATGTTTTGTTTTTCCTGTAGGTCTGTTATCTGGTCTTTCTTAGGAACAATTTCTATTGGTTTACTTTTTTCCTTTTAATGAGTCATACTTCCCTGTATTCCCTGTGATTTTTGTTTGAAATTTGAGCACATGAATGTAATGATGTGGTAACACCGGAAATCAAAATTTTCCCTGTCCCCAGGATTTGCTGTTATTTTATTTACTTTTTTTAAGATTGATTTATTTATGCATACAAGCTGGGGTACAGGCCAGAGGTGTAGGGCGGTGAGAGGGATCACCAGAGACAGAATGGGGCAGAACAGGCAGATCATCAGAAATACACTTTTGAGGGGAGCAGGGGGCGAGGCAGGAGAGGTCTGCTGCACCATGTGGGAATCTCCCTGGCTGGGCATCAAACTTGAGTCGCCACTGCTGACAATTCCACAGGGCAGCACTTAACCGCTGTGCCACCAAAGAGGCCCTGTTATTTTTTTTTTTATTGTTGTTATCTTGATGGGAGCATCAATCCAAGCTGTGAACTTTAGGTCTTCTCAGCTCTTTTCTGAGTCTATACCATTTCTATTTTCCTTTGCATGAGCAATTATTTTTTAATGTTCCAGTCTTTAACACCTGCTTCCCAAAAAAAGATAGATGATAGACAGATAGATAGATAGATAGATAGATAAGAGTGGAGTAAGGGGACTGCCCCCTAATTCCAATAAAGGTCACTTCAGATGGAGAAGGAGTGGCTTACTACAATGGGTGAGCCCAACAATGGCTGCCACCTCTATGTCTGTGACTTACTAATTAAACACAGCAATGACAGGGGCCTCCCTGGTGGTGCAAGGGGTTGAATCTCAGCACTATGAAGCTATCTGCAGCACGAGTTTGATCCCCGGCCAGGGAGCTAACCCACATGGCGCAGCAGACCTCTCCTGTCTTGCCAGTCTGATCCCCACTGTCTCTCTGGTAAATCTCTCTCTCTCTCTCTCTCTCTCTCTCTCTCTCTCTCTCTCTCTCACACACACACACACACACACACAAACACACACACACACACACCCCTCTGGACTACACCCCAGTTTTTGTATGCATAAATAAAATAAACCTTCCCCCCAAAAGAGAGCAATGGCAATCAGAACACTTGGAGCACATGGTCCTATTGCCCACTGTGGCTCCCACATAGAGCATGCAACTGCTCAGAACACATCATGACAACCTGCCCCAGTGCTGTATAAATAACTGCTACTGAATGAGGAGATGATATTGGCTGAAAGTATTCACAAAGTATTGACCAAACTCTGTTCTGAAAGTTTCAAGCCCTTAAAAAATTGGGATCCATTCCAGAGTTGCAAAATACTTACACCAGACAGACATTACCAGTGTAATTGTTGCCTCGGTGGGAAGATGGATTCCTGCTGCTTCCTGTTCTGCCATATTCCCAACATCCTCCTCAAACACCTATTTCTAAATACACACTATGCTTGAGGCACTAGGAATCCTGTGCTAGAGGATCTACTGAGATAAGAAGGCAAGTAACAAAGTAACAAATAAGTTAATTATGTGGATGTTAAGTTGAGATAAAGAGAATGTAAGATAAAGGAGAGATATAGGAGAATGTGTTTAGAGTATGTGGTTTTCAATTTAATATTCAATGTAAACTTCATTGAGAGGATAATGTTTGAACAGACTTAAGGTGACCAATGAAGTGGAGGATTTGAACACGCATAGCCACATATTCATTCCATATAACAGCATAGTCGTTCCATATGAACTCACTTAGAGAATTTTTTACTGTGAAGATAAAAGGATGAAAAAGATTTTTTTTAATTATTACTTTTCTTGCCAGAAAGTTAATGCCTCTCGCTTCAAGAATGTCTAGTTCGGAACCAATAGTTTTGCATGTAATGTTTTTAAATTACTCTTTAATTAAATATTTTGAGGTTTTATATTCTTTTTTGTCCAAAACTCCTATATATAATTTCTTAAATTTTGCTACATTTAAACACAAAAAGAAAACTACTCATTGTTTTGATTTTTTTAAACTATGTATTAAACCAAGAAAGAAAGTAAATATAAAAGACTTGTATTTTCACACCTTAATATATATTCATCTAATGTAAACATTTATTCCACAGCTTTTTTATTAGAGCTATTTCCTTGAACATAGATATGCTTAAAAACTAGGAAAATTGAAACTCTCAGTAATGTTTGAACAAAATATAAAGTCATAGAAATAACAAAATCTTTCCCCATTACAAATTCATACAAAATGATTTTTTTTTTTATTCAGACTGAAAGGGAGCCAGAATCATTACTAGTTGGCAGAGATAAAAGAGAATCTTTAGTTAATAATCTGAGACACCAAGTTTAACAAAAGATGTAGATATTTCAGTGCTTTTGAAATACTGAAAATACATGTCAATGCATTCACTTTTGATAAATTTGGCTGCCACAGGAAATTTTCCTAAATATGAGTTTAATGGAATAGTAATTGAAAGTAAAATATAAGAAATGGGGAAAAATATTAAAGCACTATAAAATAGAATATAAGTATTCAACTACATGAGTTAAATATATTATAAAAATATTTCAAAGTAGTGATAATTGAACATAGAAATAAAATTTGATTCAAATTAACAAATGAAACCCAAAGGACATACAGTTATTGGTGGAAACGATTCAGATTCATATAATAGACTCAAAGGTAATTAAATTTTTAAGTCTAGAAAACTCAATTATTTTCAAATTGGATTTTTATTCATTTTCAGATGTTAATTTTGATCATGTTTTTAAAGACCTATTTTGTATATCCTGTTTTCTAAATGATGTATTTTAATGGATGGACTCATTAGTATTGAAACAGTGTAAGTTGTATAATATTAATATGGAAATACCATATTTATTAATTCTACTCATGGTAGAATTTTGAAGCATCGATATTAAGGTATAAATACAGCATAAAGATATTTTCAAGTATTTTAATGGAAAGGAAATATGGATAAATTAACTTTGCACATTTGACAGAACCATATTTCTATTAATAAGTAGCATATTATCACAATGATATTAAATCCTGAGGACAAGAAGGGAAACAAAATGGAAAACTAATGATTTAGTAATTCATAAAACTGGTTTTCAATCACACTTATTGTAAGTAGATTGTGATAGACCATTTGTGATAGACTTAATGATGCATTAAGACATTGTTAAATCGAAGGTAATAAATTACCTTTCAATTCCTGATCAATATAATATTCTAAGTAAATAGATGTTTTCTTTCATTATAATCATTTTAATACAACAAATAAATGAGAAACAACAGAATATCCTTAAAATGTGAATACACAAATAATTTTAGAAATAAGTCTAAACTTGTATTACTTTTTTTGGAATAACTGAGCTCATGTGGGTGAGAATCTCTCTTCTGAGGATGAGAAATTGTGATTACTGACAGTTATGTCCTTCTAGCACAGTAGGGATAAGATATTCTAGCCAGACTGTAAAGTTTTCAAATATAGGAGAGCTTTTAAGTAAGGGAATGGTAAGGGAAGATATAAGGGGAATTCATAGCAATAACAAAACATTTTGTCATAATAAGACTCAAGCAAAATGACTTATTTATGATTATTTTTCATTTTTTAAGACTGAAATTATTACACGTTGGCAGAGATGAATGGCAATCTGCAATTAATAATCAGAGACAACAACCCTAACAAAAGATGTAGATATTTTGGTGGTTTTGAGATTAATATATATATGTGTGTGTGTGTGTCCCCCAAATATGATTGTAAAGTACTAGAAAATAAAAATAAATAATGGGAAACATGAAAAACATAAAAATGTTAGTGATGCACTAAGACATTGTTAAATATTTAGGTATTGAATTACTTGATTTAAATATCCTTAATATAGAGATATATCAAAACAGTGAAAATTGGATATAGTAATTAAGTTTGATTAGAGTTAATAAATGAGACTCACAGAGAACTTGGTTTTAGCTACTTTCATAAACAACACATTCATATAAAATTTCCAAGATGTGTCTCAAAAAATCTGTGCCATACTGCTTCAGAACAGAGATATGGAGTAATCAACACAGTTGGGGCTTTTTCTTAACATGATGTTTGTACAAATGTAACATAAGATTATGGGTACTAGTGGCAACACCATCATGTGGAAACACAAACATCCTTAAGTCTTTTTTATCCCCATATGCTGCTAAATGACATTTTTGTGAATTTGTGCTTATTAAATTTTAAGCACCGTTTTTACACTTGTCCCCTTTCTAGTTCACTTTATTAGAACTCAGACATTGTTTTAGATAGTCCTGGAAATTATTCTGTATTGAAATGCATAGATCTCTTTCCCAGGAAAAATTTAAAATAAAATTTATACCTAACATAATGCAAGATACAGATGATATAAATTTATGAATGGGACAACACTTAAAGAGGTATTACAAAAAGATTTAATTAGTGACTGAAAAGGGAAAGTATCATCAACTGAATGACTTTACTAATTAGTTACACATGCATATTCTGGATTCATGTATTGAATGGGCAGATTCTTTGGAATGGAGTTCCCAATCCAAAGATTCCAAAGAATAAGTGTACAAGTAAAGGGTCACAGGTCATATATGGACCTCTATCTGTAGATTACAAAGAAGAAAAAAGCAATGACAAGGAAATGGCTGTTTCTTTAAAACCAAAATGGGTCTCTCTATGTCAGTTCTCTTAGCAATATTCAAACTAAAGGAGTATACACAGAGTCATGTGTTACATAAATGTAAAACTAGTATTATATTAAGCATTAACTGTTCTAATTATTAAAAGAATTTAACTGAATATGAGGTGAAGGAGGTGCCCTAAAATCTTAATTTTGTTTTAAGTTATTAGAATAAACTATTGGCAAGCTGTGAACCATCTATTCCAGTATTAGACTTCATAATTTTCATGAACAGCTGCAAACTTAACATGATTCTATGCTTGTGTCATAAAATTCACTAGAATCTTCATGCCCTTACTAATCCACTTGTGGCTTTTCAGACCTTTAGGCATCACCAAATAAATAATCAATAAATGCAAGAAAATAAATAGCCAAACCTAGATTTATGTATAGATTTCTCAGTTCTTTTGACAAATGCTTATTCTTTAACATTGATGATAAGCCCACTTATCCATGTTTATGGTATTTCCGAAATTTAGAACACAATAGGGTGCTTTGCAATAGATTATTTGCAGCTGTCCACGAATAGTACTGAATATATTTCTGAACCCCCCACCAGTCAATTAGAGCATTCCATCGAATTCCAATCCAAAAAGGCACTACGCCCACTATCTAAAATGGAATTAAGGTATGCATTGTTGCTATATAATTCAAGCAAAAAGTCTTGAAATATATTTGCCCAACCAGAAAACACATGAGAATTATTTTGACTCTCTTTCCCCAGCAATATGCAAATTTAAAAGAGAAATGTAGTTATCTTTCATGTCATATTGATTGTTTTTGGCTTTCACTGACTAACAGGGTAGATCAATGTGGGATTTTACACTTTGCTAGAAACAGCTTCAGCAAAACATGTTATTATTAGCTTCATTTGCAATTATAATTTCAAAGCTACACTTTGCTGGAGCAGGAAGAGAGGCCAATGAAAATAGAAACCATAAATGAAAGACAGCCTGGTCATTGATTCAGGTGCCAGCAATTTATTCAGTTCGTTAGATTCAGGTTGCCTCTTCTCGTTTTTGTGAATAATTCCATTTCCTTCCTATGAATGAACTAAGTGACTGTTTTAAAGGAATTTTAAATTTGGAAAATTGCTTATTTTAGCAATTGATATACAGGTCCTGGAATATTCCTCACTGTCTATAAAATTGCTTAGATTTTCTCATTTGTATTCTAATCTCCTCTGTAAATATGTAATCACTGTTGTTATCCCCCAATTATAATATTGAGAAGTCCCATAATTTCTTTGTGCCTAGGAACCTTTGATACATTGGTAATTTATGAATTTAGTGAAACTGCAAGGCACCTCTATTTGACACTTAGGACTCAATAGTACAAGGTCTTTAACCCATAGTATTGATCTTCTCCCCAGGTTAATTCAGAATTTGGGGTTTGTACAACTTCTAGTAATTATTTATGAAATATAAAAATAGTCAAATACTCAAAATGTTGATTTTATATAATTTGTTTGCCCTGTAACAATCAACCTCAAATATGGCTTTAGTGTGTCTATTTTTTTTTCCTTCTAATGGATAGCTCCATTGTGAAAGAGATAATTATTTCAATATGTTTAGCATAAAAAATGGCAGTAACAAATTTAGTAGTTTTTGTTAATGGCTGTGGTTGTGTTTTTATTGCTATGTTTTTTGAACATGTATCAGATATTATATCACTTATTGATTAATGAAGAAAATGGGAAGTGATTACAACTTTTTCCTGTTCCTGTTTTTATTTTTAGTAGACTCTCTCTCTCAGTTTCTCACAAGCTTTCCATTGCCTCCACCAGATTTGGAGCCTTGACTGATTCTCAAACTACTTGTCAGTTCTAACCTTTGACAGCAGCTAGTCTTTCGGGGAAAATCTAATCCCCATTACCTATAATGCTAGTCTTTGGGGGAAAATCTGATCCCCATTATCTATAATGCTGTCCCTAAATCATAAAGCTCTGGTCAACTTAAACTTTGAATGTTGCCTCTCTGAAATAACTGGCTACTTTATACCACCCAGCAGCTCTAGACTTTTTATATTTCAATTTCTTTTAATGAACCAAGGTACAATTTTCCAGTGGACCCTTAATTTTGACTCCTACTAGATAGCGTATCAGGAAAAAAATCATTCACCTATGTAAGTTCTTGATCTAATGTAATAAGTCCTACTCCTCTCTGCTTTCGCACTAGTACATTGTTGAGATTCTGGCATACTCATTCTACATTATACAGAAGACAAACTAGAGCACCATGATAAGAAGGACCAGCAGTGAGACTCCTATTCTGAGTCACTTATATGTGACTCTAGTATGTTAGTAAATCAACCATCTCAGAGGTTGTAAATTAAAATACAATTTATAAGTTTATAACAGAACAGAGATAAGCAAAACCTTTGATATTTTTATACAATGATGCAGCCCATTATTTAGAATAACTAAAATATGAACACCATAAATTTGTCCTCATATATTAAAAGTGCACTAATTAAGTTGTGCATAAAGAAGAAAGCATCAGAGTAAAATATGTGGACAATGTGTCTCCAGCAAATAGATAAATAAAAACAGATAGGTTGTAAGGTCCTCTCTTGATTATACTTATTAAAATGGACCCAGGAGCAATGCTAAGCTGAAAGACAATTAAATTTACAAAATTCTATGATACTTGACTGAATCAGGATTCCTCCAACTTAAATTTCCTCCAGTATCTGGTCATTGTGTATATCTTTAGTCTCATTTCACACCAATTTCCTAGTTTCCTGCTTGTACCTTACCTGAGCCATGCTGTTTCTCTAAGTTCCTCAAAGTGCCAACAAATTACCTGCTTCCACAAGGAAACGCTCCCTGACTCTTAGTAAAATTATATCCAGAATCTCTATCTACACAATCTCTTCAAAGTGATCTTTCTGACCCCTAAATTTCCTTATCACACCTTGTTTGTTTGATTTTTAATAATATTCACCAAGGGTTTTTTTTTAACATGAACTTATTTATGTGACACTGTGCTTGCTACCTTTGATATTTAATCTCACTGAACTTGAATAACAGTAAAGAAACACATAACTCATGTGACAGCAAGTCCAGAGGTAGATCAGATTTCAAGATTGACCCAGTGAACAATCATATTACAGAGTGGCTGCCAACACTCCATCTTCCCTTGCCCATATTAAACAGGTGGGAGAGAACTGGTTTGTATAGCTAACGGTGAGAAAAATCTTCCCTAAAAGACTCTAATCTCACATTTTATTGCACATTAAATAATCAACTTATTCTTAAAATGATCATTGGCAAGAGAGACAAGATTGTTTTAAATCTAATCTGACTCGTCCTTGAAATTGAGATTGAGATCAGATTTCCCTGAGGTATAAATTGCGTGGGAGAGAAAATGCAGGCATAAGCTCATTAGCATTCTGCTGTGAAAAAAAAGTAGAAGAAATCAATGCTGGATATCAACCAGCAATTTCCACCCCATAACTACATATGCAGCTTGTTTGAACTATATAATGTTGCCATCATTATGAACCCACTGGATGTGTTTCAGTTCTCATGATATGTAAACTGCTTCATTCATATTAATTGAATAAATACTTTTGAATACCCACCACAGAAGTGAACAGAAGAGGTAGGTCCTATACTCATGAGTTTATAGTCTAATAAGTGGAAGCTGGACAAATAACATCAAACAAAAAATAATATCAGATAGTGATAAATGCTATGATGACAATAATTGTGTTTCTCAATTTGACTCATCTTTATAATTTATTCTCTTTCTATATTCACCTGACTTTTCTCCCACATTTCTAGGCATTTGTTCTTAGGATTATATGCTGGTTTGTGCTGTCTTAACCATGATATAGATATTGACAATCCTCCAGTTTTGATCTTGGGTATTATTCATATTTAAAAGTGATATCATATTTGTTTACTATATGGCAAATAATTAGTTTTTTTTTTTTTTTTTGTTAAAGATTTATTTATTTATGCATACGAGTTGGGGTACAGGCCAGAGGCGTGGAGTGGAAAGAGGGTTCACCAGAGACAGAGCGGGGAGCAGAATAGGCAGAACGATGGAAATACACTGCTGAGGGGAGCAGCAGGCGAGGCAGGAGAGGTCTGCCATGCCATGTGGGAATCTCCCCGGCTGGGCATTGAACTCATGTCACCGCTGCCAACAGCTCCACAGTGCAGTGCTTAACTGCTGCACCACCAGA
>PVIJ01012150.1:38337-51498 GCA_004024925.1 Scalopus aquaticus | reverse complement strand
TCTATTCAATAAATGGTGCTGGGAAAACTGGACAGCCACATGCAAAAAAATGAAGCTAGACTACTACCTCACACCCTGCACAAAAGTCAACTCAAAATGGATAAAAGACCTGGATGTAAGACCTGAAACCATAAAATGTATAGAAGAAAATATAGGCAAAGCTCTACATGACATACATCTCAGCAAAATCTTGAAAGACACATCCCTCAAAGCGAAGGAAGTGAAAGACAATATAAACAGATGGGATTATATCAAAATAAAAAGCTTCTGTACAGCAAAAGAGACATTAACCAAAACTAACAGACACCCTACCAACTGGGAAAAGATCTTTGCACACAACACATCTGATAAAGGACTGATAACATAAATTTACAAGGAACTCACACAACTCAACAAAAACAAAGCCAATAACCCAGTCAAAAAATGGGCAGAAGAGCTCCAAAGGCACTTCTCCAAAGAAGAAAAGCAAATGGCCAGCAGATACATGAAAAAATGCTCAACATCACTTATAATCAAGGAAATGCAAATCAAAACCACTATGAGATACCACCTCACACCTGTGAGGATGGCACGCATTAAAAATACAGGCAACAACAAATGCTGGAAAGGATATGGAGAAAAAGGAACTCGTCTACACTGGTGGTGGGAATGTGAACTGGTCCAACCACTATGGAAAGCTGTATGGCGATTCCTCAGACTGCTAAACATGGAGCTTCCATACGACCCAGCAATCCCACTTTTGGAATCTACCCAAAGGATACAAAAACACTAATCCGAAAGGATACATGCACCCGTATGTTCATTGCAGCACTGTTCACAATAGCAAAGGTATGGAAGCAACCCAGATGTCCAAAAATAGATGATTGGATCAAGAAGATGTGGTACATATACACAATGGAATACTATTCAGCATGGAAAGAAGATAAACATGTGCAATTTGCAGTGACATGGATGGAGTTAGAGGGGATCATACTCAGTGAAATAAGCCAGAAAGAAAGAGAAAAATATCGAATGGTTTCACTTATAACAGGACTATAGGGAGGCCGGGTGGGAGAGAGACAATCAGTGGGGGTGGGGGGAAAGGAGGGAGCCGGAGGGAGGAAGGAAAAGGGCACAAAATGGAATAGAAAAGAACACAAGGGACCATGGAGATGGATCACGGGTGAATTGGTGGTGGGCTACCCAAGGGGAATACAAAATTTAAAAGACATAAATAACAATAAAAAATATATTTTAAAAAAGAAAAATAAATTATATATGCAAAAAAAAACACAAACCCTAAATTTATCATATATTATGTGATGTCTCTAAGATTATCTTCAGTTCTAAAGATTACAACTTTTCATATAAAATCTTAACCACAAAACTTATTACAAAAAAACTGATGTTTGTATGTGTGTGTGCGCACTTGATTTTACATTTTTAGCACTCTTCTAATTCGTAACTCAGAAGAGAAGCAGCATCAACACAAAAGCATTCAACCAGGAGCCAGAGAACCTAAGCTCAAATCAAAGGTTATTTAAGTTCTTTGTTTTGGTTTCTTAATCTTTAGAATGGGGACGGTCTGCCTCACAAGATCATTATAAGGATTAATATTTGATATTTGTATAGCACTTAGGATAATTCTTTACATTTAGCATTTAGTATAGATGCTAAATATATTAGTACAATACAGCATTTAGATAGTATTTAAGATAATGTAATACATTAGTAAGTGTTGTACTTACACAAGTAAACAAATAAATGAGGTAGACTCTCTAAGTATCTTGAACTTAAACTTATAAATATCTTCTAGGCAAATACCATCTCACTGTTCCCCCCCCAATAAATGCCATATATTGAGTAATATGCCATATTTTATGGTAATTTTCCTCAAAAATAATTAACAAGTCAATATACGGTTTTATTTCAGCAAAAGTGGGAGTTTTATAGCTAAGTTGGCATATCAAATTAGGACATCGTTCTGTTAGGTATGCAAAATAAACAACAAACAAGTTTTCTTACTTTTCTTGTTTAGCAAAAATTATCAATATAGGTCATCAAGAACTTTATACTTTACCATCCAGAAAGAACTATTGTTACAGGAATCCAGGCACCTCAGCGGCAGGAGGGGTGTTCTCCCACCCTGTTGCTCCACCACAGGTCAGTTGTGGCAATTGCTCCTCAGAACCCAGTAACCTCCCTTTTACTTCCTGGATCGTGGAGTGGACCAATCAGGTGTGAACTATGAGCTGTTGGTGCTAAATGGTCCAATCAGCCACAAGGTTGAAAATGGTCCAATCAGACTTGTGGGTGTGGCATCGTGAAAGAGGATATAAGCCAGGGTTAGAGGAAGCTGAAAGAAACATCCAGCAGCTGACCTCTGAGGAGGATATAGAAGCCGAAAACCTATGTCAAGAGACTGGGCCACCAGTCCTCTCTCTGAAATAGGCATCAAAGGCTCTTGGTCTGGTGTCATAAAGAGCTGTTAACTTGGTGTCTCTGACCTGGGGGACCAGTAGTGACCATCACTACTGGCCAGTGCTGTCTGGCACTCCTGGGGACAGGTGACTGGTGCTCTGCTTATACTTTTGGTGGGTACTATCTGGGTGAGATAGCCAGTCACTTGTGGTTATAGTAAGCTCTTTGTTTACATGTTTGTAAAATAAAACCATGGCTGTTGTTCTCTGAGCCTGAGGTCTCCTGCAACTGTGCACACGGGTGAGAATCCACAGACAGCGCCACGTCCTCTAATCAGGCACTGTCCTTTGTTCGGCTATAACCCATAGGCCCCTGCTGTATAGGGATTCTATTGCTATAGCCCTTGTTTTTGGCAGTTCTTTTATCTTAGAGCCCAGGCAGGTGGGCAGCCATTCATTCCAGCCTATCCTGGTATCCCATCCTCCTGCCCCTGTACACCTGTTTCACTATCAGTTAAACAACAATAAGTAACTGGTGGGACTAGAGAAGGGAGCAAGGATAAAGAAAAGCCTACTTCCCACATCGCCAGCTCCACAGATTAAATACATACTATATACTTGTAATCACTGTAAGAACTAGCTCTATTATGGCATTTGGAGAACAAAATTCAGGATTTTAAAGCCACAGATACTATAAGCAATATTAAATGACAGAATCTCATCCCCAATGTAAATATCTAATTAAAAGCACCAAAATGAAAAATTACATCTGCAAGAAAAGTTACTGAAACAGAATTAAATAGAAAAGCAAACCCACATTCATTAGAAGATAAATCCTGAACATCGCTGGTGTTGCCAGTTATGAAGACTGGACACTGAGGGTAGCACAGGAAAAAAGAAAAGACTGGACAAGGGCGGTAGTGAGCATTTGAAAACCTGAAATCAGGAACTGAGTGAAGGAAGGTCAGGGACAGCATCACCAGGGGGCTTGAAACATGAAGAGGACCAACTAAGGTACAGTTCTTGGAGCTTCTACATGAAACCTGCCACACTGAAAATTGTACAAGAAAACTCAGACAGCTCTGGAACTTGACCTTTCAGCACCAACATCAGTGTTTTCATAACAAATGATCAGTCATTTTATAATTATGACTTCTTTAACTTTATATCATGATTCTACTAAATTCTTACTCCAAATCCAAATCAAGGAAGTCACGCTTATTAAACAAAAGTGCCAAAACCAGGCTTCACCTGAAACCATGCAGTGGAAACAGGGTAATTCAAAGGTCAAATGAACAAATTCAAGATCAAATATACTGCTTACATATGAGGAAAGGGACCTTATCTATCTTCTAATGCTGGAAATGGATTAAGTCACTGCTAATATTGGGCAGTTGCTCTCTTCATGACACTGCAGAAAGGAGGGGAGGTATTCAGGGGGTGAGCACATTGCTAAGATGGAAATCAGTCCTCAACAGAAGTAGAAACATCTAATGGCATCCCCACAAGGAGGACAGAACAATGGGATAAAAGATGGTCTCTTGAAGGAAATGGTGCCTGAGCTATGAATTCATGTGGAGAAAGGAGGGGAGGCATGGACTATTCAACAGAACAGGTGTGGACAGGTCAAAAGAAAGATAAAGGGAATGGAAAGGCAGAGAATAACAAGGAAAATACAGAAGCACAAAATACAAAGTGTGCCAGGGAAGGGCAAGTGCTCCTTTGTGGCCAGAGACGAAGTGGTACGTAGGGGAAAGGCTGACGGTTGAGAAATCTACAGTGGAGAACCACCAAGGCCAGAAAACAAAGGGCCTTACAGGGAGTTTCAAGAAGTCTGGACTTTCTTACATAAGCAATGAGAAGTCACTAAAGATTTACAAAGAAGGCAGAGTCTATGAATCTCAGAATTCTGGGCAGAGTGATAATCTGAAGGCTGAACTAAAGAGGGAGAGAGGGGAGGCAGGCAGTACAGGGAGGTGAGGAGGAGCCTGTTATACTAGACAGAAGATGACAAGAGCTGGACTGGGACAATTGCAGTGGTGAAAGGTTATTTACTAAAGAGGGAGAGAGGGGAGGCAGGCAGTACAGGGAGGTGAGGAGGAGCCTGTTATACTAGACAGAAGATGACAAGAGCTGGACTGGGACAATTGCAGTGGTGAAAGGTTATTTATGACACAAACTGGGAAGTCATGGAAATTAAATGAAGGAGGGAAAGCTGAAGATGACTTTGATCACATGGAAATTAAATGAAGGAGGGAAAGCTGAAGATGACTTTGATCACAATTAGTATAAGTCTTGAATCAAAGTGAACTGGTATTTATAGACAGATTACAGCATTAGAGTAGTGCAAGGAAATCAATTTTGACTTCAAACTTGTAAAGAAGAAAAAAGCATGGGCTCTGAAGTGGAGAGACAGCCTTCTATCTTAGCTCATCTGTTCCAATTTCCTTTGTAAAATGAAGCTACAGATTCCCACCTCGTAAGATTGTGGTGACAACTAAACAGGAAGGTACATATGTAGCCAGTTCACACCAGTCAGTACCCAGTAGTGCACTAGTAGTAATAGGTACAAACACCCACTGAGGTGAGTTCTAAGCAGAGCACTTTTAATTACCTTGAGATGGCTCCTCCTGTGACTTCCCGAAGAAGGCGGCAATGGTGAGGAACAAACTCCAAGAGTTTTTCATACATGATCTTAAGGCCATTTGGATGAGACTCAACAAACTGCTCTATAATCACCTATTTAAAAGGAATATAAATTTTTACAAAAGCATCTATAAGTATGAATCACATACTATAAAGAACACTTTAAAAATACACTTCCTCATGCCCACCCTCCTCCATAACTGACATATTTTTCAGACAGTTTAAGGCAAAAAAACAAAAAACAAAAAACAACAACATACTCAAAATTAGTTCCTAGGATTAGAGTGCACAGTTGTGACCTCAGGGGAGACAGGCTGGGGAGAGACTAGCCTGAAACTAAAAACCAAGCACGTTTATCTGCTTCCCTTCTGAGCTTGAAAGTAAAATAATGGTTCTCCACAACCACTTGCTCCTTGCTGTCTTGACCTTTGCCTTTCCTTCTACCATCATTCAGATGAGAAAAAGGTTTGAGACAAAGGATGAAAGAAAATACATTTTACTTTTTGTGGTAAGGTTCAGAGTCAAGAGGTGAAATGACAAGATAAGCATATAAATTTCAATAAAGTAATAATGTGGCCATGGTTTACTTAATATGTCACTGAAAATATTTCAAATATTTCTATAATTTAGTCCAATAAAAACTAAATGAATAAATTAGTAATTATTTTCACTTTTCAATAAATAATGTAAAAAAAGTCTTTTCCACCCCCACAGAGATAGCTATGAACTACAACAGGACAAAGGGAATTGATAGATCACTTATTTTTCAGTAATCCAAATGAAGTTGATAGGATTATTGAAATTAATCCTTAAATTTAATTTTTATCATTGGGGTTCAATTTTCACCTTTTAAAAATGGCCTTGTAAACTTCCATCCGGAAGTCACGGTGAGTAGTAAGTTTCATACTTACTGCACAGAGAGGTAACTCACACTGGCACATGACTGGAAGAAAGTCTGCAGACACTGAGGTTGGGCTCTGTGATTTTAATTGGCTTGAACTATATGAAACTTATTGTACGATATTGGCAACTTCAGCTGACACAAACTATATTCTGACTGCTCAAAGGCAAAACATATTTACCTCCTATATTTTAACTATATACTGACAGATGAAGGACAATGAAGAGCCAAGTTCTGGAATTAAGGTATTTTTCTGCTAACTGGCCTATAAAATCATTTGTCTTTGAATATTCCCTCTTGCTCTCCTCCACCCCTTCCTGGCCTAGCAAACCCTCCATACTTTTCAAGACTTAGGCCAAATGTCATCTATTCTGTGAAGACTTCCCTCTCACAGACTGTCCATGTTCACAGAGCTCTCAGCACACTCCTCCACCAGGAGTGCACAACATAGTGGTGCCATCTGCTCACTTATTCCAATCTACCCACTAGATCAGTAGTACAAAAACTATTTTAACAACTTGTAATTTATAAGCCATCCAACTGAAATCAAAAGTAGTTTGGTATACCCTTTCCCTAGGCAAGGCCCTCACCCCCCACTAAATTAAGATGATCCCTGGTTAACAGCATCACCAGAAAATAACAGTGCGCATGCCCAATTCCTGGGATGTTGGTTGTAACCAACAGAGACCAACCAACCCTTTCTTACAAGTGATACTGCAATAACTATGAGAATCTTTACAGAAAGCTCTTTTATTTCTTTTTATCGCTTATACCCATTTAGATGTCAAAGACAGAGTAGATGCTCTCTGAACATTTGTAGACTGAGACCCAAAAGTGCACACACCTCATCTACGTATGGTTTCACAAGTACTTGACCAACTAATGCCTCCGCATCCCGTGTCTTGTCAATCGTGGCATAAGTCCGCAAGCAGTGCCGTATAATATCGACATCAGACGTCTGAAGACCTTCCAAGAGGAGACCTTCCAGAGATTGCTGTAACATAGCAGTAATGCCAGCTATACGCTGCAAACAAATAGATCAGTAAAAAAGTTCCAGTTGGGACAATTTAAAAAATTCAAGTATATACATAACAAACCTCAATACCACAAAAGATAAAATATGTAAAATTAAACCTCAATTTTTCCCGGAGAATAACAATGAATCTCTCTTCATCCCCACAACCTCTTTATAAGTTTTAGACGGAATTATAGAATGAAAGGGACACAAGTTATTTTCCTCTTCAGTTACAGACTAAATTTGACAAACATGAATTTCAAGTCCAGTTGAAGGCTTTGGATAAATTTTCTATACTATATATTGTGCAAGTTATATGAAATTCAGAATCAGTTACTCTTATAATTCAGAAACCATGCTTGTGTCTTTATACACTATAATGTGCAAAACTTACAAAGCAGAGACCCAAAAAACAAAAACCAAAAGAAAATACTCAAAGCTAGCTTCAAAATCTGTACATTAACAATTATCAGGCGCATCACTAAGTTAAATCAAAATTACTTAGCAAATTCTTAATACCCAACTGCAAAACTCTTACTTACTGGTCTGACTTTGTCCAAAAGAGGCATGCCTTTGCTTTGGACAGCATGAAACTGTAACTGGTTAAATTCTGTGGCAATTCTCTCCAAAATTTGGCCAGTCAAAAGTGGGCTAGTAGAGAAAATTACAGATATTTAATTCTTACGTTTTTTTCAATTTCCAAGAAAACACATCACACAATCAGCAATGGTGATGCTTTAAACATCCATGGGTTAACTTTTTTCAGAGAATGTTTTTCCATAGCCCCCTTGTTGCAAAGTCAAAGCTGAAGCATCTTTCATGCCAGCAATTTTCACTCTGATCCTTACTACAGCCTGTTTTAAGTGCAGTGGGCAAGTCCTTATTAAGTCTAAGCCATGATACTGCCTGGCCTTAGGCAACAGGGCCCAGACGAGGAGGAGGAGCTGGACTAGGTCAGTGTGGGTGCGACTGTTTCCACCTCCCCCAAGTCCTTCCATTCATGACCATTTTTTACTTATATCTTTTCTTGCCTAAGCCCTATCCACTTATGACACCCCATTCTCTGCTACTTCTTTATGTCTCGTTCTCCCTTCTTTTAAAACACCTCTAATATTTCTGAAATTCTTTATACTTTTTTCTCCTCAATAAAGTAAAACTGATCTTCTAGCAGCAATAAATGAAGTATCTCAAAATAGCTTAATTTGTAAATAGGGCTAGTCTACTTTAAATTTACAGTTACCAAACAGCTGACAGAAAATCTTTATGCCCTGCGTCTCCATGAGAGGACATACATTGTGTGCCTGCCACAAAGTATAATAAATGCACTCCTCCTCCTCCCTGCCACCTCCCACAAAAATCAAAATACCAATACCACTCAAATGGACATTAAATGACAAAATAAGAAAAAATATAAAGTCCTTGAAATACCTGCCGGACTTTTCTAAGATATTCTGTATCTGGAGCAAAGCAATGCCCACGGTGAGGAACCATGAAGTGCCACAGTAAGACGATCAGTGGCCTACTCAGCCCTGTATCGGGAGCATCCAAAGTAGTTTGGAGGGAGAATAACTGCCCAATATGATCCTCTTTTCTGAAAACCTGCTTGGACTTATTATTCACAAGTCATCTAAATGTTTCTTGGCCTAGCAAGCCTGAAATATACATTATTCAGTGTAAACTGCCTGGTTTTCCCTTCCTACAGCTCAAAGTTGTTGATCCAAATTGAAGAAAAAGGTGGTGGAAGATGACTCTGAGCAAGAAAGAGGATAATGCCTACCACATTAAAAATGGAAGGCTGCAAATTATAGAAATAAAATCACTGAGGTATTTCGATCAAAGGATCAGAGTAGAAAAGAGCAAAGATGGAAAAAAAACTGGGAGACAAGTGTCACGGGTGCTGAGTGAGGACAAGCTGGAAGTGGCTGTGGGTGCTGCCAAGTGCCAGAGAGGGGCACAGTAGTGCCAGACACACAGGCTCCAAGTCACTGGTCAGCTGGAATGAAGGAGAATGAAAAAGGCAAAAACATAAGTGCAGTGGGCAGAAGAAACAAAGATGAAAGGAACTGACCATTTTTAAAACATCTTGATTTTGAAAGGAAGTAGAGACCTAGGATAGAGGAATTTCTATTTGGATGTCTCATTTCTTAATCCATATAATGGGAGAGAGAAAGCATATTGACGCAAAGGTCCCTTCGAAATCTAAAATGTTCATTCCTAAAATTAAGAAATCCAACATGCCTTTATAGTATGACCAAGACTTTGAAATACAGGCATATTCAATTTGGATACAATTGGTTTTGTAACAGATTATTCAATATCTATTTATGAAAAAATGTTATGGCTATGAATATGACTAAGAGAAGCTCGTAAAAAAAATAATTAAAAAAAATAAGAGAAGCTCGTGGTAGACCCTATTAGACAGGTATGAGGGCCTACTAAGTGCCAGGTCCTGGCTGACAGTACCTCTGTGATTGTCAGACAATAAAGAAAGGTGAGGTATCTCCACTCAGGCTACCTAGCTGGCACAGGTAATCCAAACCTGTGCTCTTTCTGCTGGACCATGATGCTTATATCATCTAATCAACTCACTTTCTCAGTGCCTGATTCATCTACCCGAGTGATTTAAAATTCAGACAAGGAAGGTACTAGGGCAATCACAGTGTCACAAAGGAAATGGTTATCTTTTAAGTTTTTTCTTTCCTGTTTATAAATTCCAACTAAATGTGTCCTATAGTGCTGTTAATGATAGCATGCTACTGCACTTTGAATCTCAAGATACATCAATGCTAACACACTCAGCATGTCTAAAAAAAATCTTGCCAGCCCATATGGAAGGCAATCCCATAGATAAAAATCTTCCACTGAAAGCAAATTGCCTCTGAGGCCCCCCTAAAGATAACGTGTTAGAACCATGGCCTATAACTACAAAGATTTTCTAACAACATACATAAATCTTGTCATTCCAATGCACCCCATTTTTCTTGAGCTACATTTAAAAGACTTGGTCTAGGTTCTTTTTCAAAAATGAGTTTTAACAAAAAAAAAAAATTTAAGTCTGGGCATGAAATATTAATTTACATGACATTTAGTAAAACGAAATTCTTACCTGCTTGCTTCTAATGCAGATGTTTCTTTAGAACTCTGAGAATTTAAGATTTTTTCAATTTTCTCAACTGATCGAATAACTTGTATAAGCCTTAATACACACATCTATAAAAATAAAAATTAAGTTAAAAAAATTATCATGAGGTTTAATCTTAATTATCTTATTTCCCCATTCTAAATCTCTAAAATACAAAATGTCTTAAACCAACAGAGGAAAGACCAGGAAATACGGAATGAGGTAAGGATTAGAATCATAAAAAGGTAAACAAAAAGACAAATATGGATGACAGTATATCAATATTAACTCTAAATGTAAATGAACTAAACACACCAATTAAAAGACACATCATAGCAGGATGGATCAAAAAACAGAACCCAACCTTCTGCTGTCTAGAGGAAACACATTTAATTGTGAAAGATAAACAGACATTAATAGTTAAAGGATGGAAAACAATCCTACAAGCAAATGGACCAAGAAAGAAGGCAGGAACAGCCATACTTATATCAGATAAAATAGACTTCAAACTTAAGAAGGTAAAAAAAGACAAAGCTGGTCACTACATCATGATAAAGGGGACAATATAACAGGAGGATATAACACTCATCAACATATACTCCCCAAATGAAGAAGCACCAAAATATATCAGACTATTATTATCATCCATGAAAACAGACATTAAAGAAAATACACACATAGTAGGAGACTTCAACACCCCACTTTCTCTATTGGACAGATCGAGAAGACAAAAAGCAACCAAGGACATTAAAGCTCTAAATAAAGACCTAGACCACATGGGATTAGCAGATATCTATCAATCATTTCACCCCTGAAAAACTGAATACACATTTTTCTCAAGTGCGCATGGAACATACTCCAGGATCGATCACATATTAGGCCACAAAGCAAACCTCAACAGATACACTAAGATGGAAATCATACCAGCCTTCTTCTCTATCATAAAGGAGTCAAACCCGAAATAAATCATAAAAAGGAAAAAAGAAACCTCCTTAGCTCATGGAGACTGAAACCCACATTGCTGGAAAACTAATGGATCAATGAAGAGATCAAAGAAGAAATTAAAAAATATCTAGAACTGAACGACAACGAGGACACAACTTTCCAGAACGTTTGAAACACAGCAAAAGTAGTAATAAGAGGAAAATATATAGCATTACAAGCTCACATCAAGAAACAAACAAACCAAAGAAACATTTTAATCTCACATCTCAAAGAACTAGAAAATGAACAACAAAAAACCCCAAAAGAAAGTTTAAGAAAGGAAATAATAAAAATCAAAGCAGAACTAAATGAAATGGAAATAAAAAAAAACAATCCAGAAGATTAACGAAACCAAAAGCTGCTTCTTTGAAAAAATGAACAAAATAGACAAACCACTAGCCAGGCTTACAAAGAAAAAATGAGAGAAAACACAAATAAATAGGATCATAAATGAAAAAGGAGAAATCACAACGGACACAGCAAAAATAAAAAAAATAATCAGAGATTACTATAAACAGCTATACGGAAACAAGTACAACAACCTAGAGCATACGGACAAATACCTAAAACTATACAATCACCCAAAACTAGACAAAGAAGATACAGAACACCTCAACAGACCAATCAAAAGTAGTGAAACTGAAACAGTGATTAAAAACCTCCCCCAAAACAAAAGCCCAGGACCAGATGGTTTCACAAATGAATTCTACCAAACATTCAAAAACGAAATAGTCCCCATATTACACAAACTCTTTCAAAAAATCAAAAAGGAAGGAGTACTACCAAACACATTCTATGAAGCAAATATTACTCTAATACCAAAACCAGACAAAGACAATACAAAAAAAGAAAAATACAGACCAATCTCCCTAATGAATAATGATGCAAAAATATTCAACAAAATCTTGGCCAATAGGATCCAACAATGCATCCAAAAGATAATACACCACGACCAAGTGGGATTCATTCCAGGGACACAAGGATGGTTCAACATACGAAAATCAATCAATGTAATCCAACACATCAACACAAAGAAAAATAAAGACCATATGATCATATCAACAGACACAGAGAAAGCATTTGACAAAGTGCAACACCCAGTTATGATAAAAGCCCTTGAAATCCTTGGGATAGAAGGAACATACCTCAACATAATAAAAGCCATATATGACAAACGCATGGCCAATATTATCCTCAACGGTGAGAAGCTGAGGCCCTTTCTCCTAAGATCAGGCACAAGGCAAAGATGTCCACTCTCACCATTACTTTTCAATATAATACTGGAAGTCCTAGCCAGAGCAATTAGACAAGAGAAAGACATTCAAGGGATCCAAAAAGGAAAAGAAGAAATTAAACTGTCTCTATTTGCAGAAGACATGATAATATATATACAAAACCCTAAAAACTCCATAGAAAAACTACTCAAAATTATAGACCAGTTCAGCACAGTAGCAGGATACAAAATCAATGCACAAAAGTCAGTAGCATTCCTCTATGCAAACACCCAATCTGAAGAAGAAGAAATTAAAGAGATCCATCACCTTCAAAATCAAAACCAAAAAAATCAAATATCTGAGAATAAATCTAACAAAAGACATAAAGGACTTACACAAAGAAAACTACAAAACTCTGTTGAAAGAAACAGAAGAAGACACAAGAAGATGGAAAGGCAACCCTTGCTCATGGATTGGAAGGATTAACATTATCAAAATGGCAATCCGATCAAAAGCAATTTACAGATTCATTGCTATTCCAATAAAATCTCAACGACATTCTTCAAAGAAATAGATCGACTACTGATGAAATTCATATGGAACCACAAAAAACCTCACATAGCTAAAGCCTTCCTAACTAAAAAGAAAGAAAACGGGGGAATTTCACTCCGATTTCAAACTGTACTACAAAGCCATAATAATTAAAACAGCATGGTACTGGAACAAAAACAGACAGAAAGACCAATGGAACTGAATAGAATACCCAGAATTAAAGCCACATATCTATGAACAACTAATCTTTGACAAAGGAGCAAAGAAAATGCAGTGGAACAAGGACAGTCTATTCAATAAATGGTGCTGGGAAAACTGGACAGCCACAT
>PVIJ01012150.1:24606-38237 GCA_004024925.1 Scalopus aquaticus | reverse complement strand
CGGCAAAACTCTACACGACATATCTCAGCAAAATCTTGAAAGACACATCCCTCTAAGCGAAGGAAGTGAAGGACAAGATAAACAGATGGGATTACATCAAAATAAAAAGCTTCTGAACAGCAAAAGAGACATTAACCAAAACTAACAGACACCCTACCAACTGGGAAAAGATCTTTGCACACAACACATCCGATAAAGGACTGATAACAAATATTTACAAGGAACTCACACAACTCAACAAAAACAAAGCCAATAACCCAATCAAAAAATGGGCAGAAGAGCTCCAAAGGCACTTCTCCAAAGAAGAAAAGCAAATGGCCAGCAGATACATGAAAAAATGCTCAACATCACTTATAATCAAGGAAATGCAAATCAAAACCACTATGAGATACCACCTCACACCTGTGAGGATGGCACACATTAAAAATACAGGCAACAACAAATGCTGGAAAGGATGTGGAGAAAAAGGAACTCGTCTACACTGGTGGTGGGAATGTGAACTGGTCCAACCACTATGGAAAGTTGTATGGCGATTCTTCGAACTGCTAAACATGGAGCTTTCATACGACCCAGCAATACCACTTTTGGGAATCTACCCAAAGGACACAAAAACACTAATCCAAAAGGATACATGCACCCATATGTTCATTGCGGCACTGTTCACAATAGCAAAGGTATGGAAGCAACCCAGATGTCCAAAAATAGATGATTGGATCAAGAAGATGTGGTACATATACACAATGGAATACTATGCGGCATTCAAAGAAGATAAACACATGCAATTTGCAGCGACATGGATGGAATTAGAGGGGATCATACTCAGTGAAATAAGCCAGAAAGAAAAAGAAAAATATCGAATGGTTTCACTTATAACAGGACCATAAGGTGGGGGGTGGGAGGATAAGGGCACAAAACGGAATAGAAAAGAACACAAGGGACCACGGAGATGGATCACGGGTGAATTGGTGGTGGGTTACTCAAGGTGAATACAAAATGTAAAAGACATAAATAACAATAAAAATATATATTAAAAAAAATAAAATAAAATAAAATACAAAATGTCTTTATAGGTGTGCTGAAAACTGTAAAGTACTTCATTAATGTCTGTTATTACTATTTCTTCTTCTGGGACAAAATGAGGAATTTTAAATATTTACCACTCAATATCTCTTAAATTCTTCTTATTGCAAGTAGATAACCTGACACTATAATGCATAAAGATACACATGCAAGAGTTCAGAAATAAAAAAAGGGCCCAGGCTCTAAATCAGACTGTATCCCTCACTGGCCCTGCTGAGCTACTGATCCCTAGAGATGAAAAAAGAGACCTCACATTTCATATCTGTCAGGAATCCAAGAGGTGTAAGTCAGGCCGCATGCAAGAAAGTACCCCCACCCCAACATGCCCCAGTGAGTTCTATTTTGACTCAAAGACACCTACTGTACCTTTTTTTTCCTAATGTCCTCTTGTTTACACATTCGTTCATCTACTGCCCGAATTCCTTCACTGACAGACGACCTAAGACTCTTTAAAAGAATAAAGAAACTATTACAGAAATTACATTATTACAGAAATTACATTATTACATTATGAAATTTACACATTAATTCAATGACACAGAAGTTAATGTCCATAGACAGTATTATATTGGTACTGACAAAATATTAGATATAACTAATATGAGTAGAGGGTACACATGATTTGGGGCAAAAGTGACATGTAAAGCCCAGGTCATTTGGGATTACCAATCGAAAGAACGCTAATACATCCACAGTGAATGTCCTGGTAGTCAGGGTAGGAAAAAAGACAATCTGAATCAAAGTACAGGAGACTTGGGCAAAGAAAATGAAACTTGGGTTTGACCCTGAAAACCTGTGTGTGCTGACAAGGGTGGAAAGGGATTCCTAAGACAAATGATAGGAAGACAGATCTGAGTACGTTTAGAGCTGGTGAGGTACACACCCAAGTGTGCTGCAGGATTCATTTTGGAGAGAAGCAGAAGTACAGGATTAACTGAGGAGGTCTTAAGATCTTTAGACTAGGTTTTATACACTCCAGAAACCAGAGAATATTTAAGCCCTGATATGTCATCATGAAATGTTGTCTGGGAAATGTTGGAGATTAAGAAGTAACAAACAGAACAGGATAGCTAGGAAAAAGGACAGGTCATAGGTGGAAAGACATGTCTAAGAGCTAATTAATAAAGCCAAGTAGGAGATAACTAGAAATTAGGGCCAAACTAAAAGTAACAGAAACAACAGAATAATCCAAACAAATGACAGAATTCTACAGAAAGGTGAAGAATTCATTCAATAAACATAAATGCCAGCTTTTGTGGTAGTCAAGGAGGATTCAAGGAATAAGACAGAAATAGCCCTCAATGATCTTAGACTCTTACAGAGTAGCTTCCTGAGTGGACATCAGCAGATTTAGGAGAAATGTGTCTATAAAGACAGCTGTCGGTGACAAGGAAAGACTACAGCCTGTGTATGGAGAGCAGTCCATGAATTCAGAGCAGAAGTCAGCAGGTTAAATCCACCTCCAGGGGAGAGAGTATAGAGAGGAGTGGAAGCTAAAAACAGGCTGAGGCTAAGGAAACACCACAGCTACGAGGCTGAGGGGAGGAAGCAGCACACCAACAAGAGGGCAAGAAAGTCACACAGAGGCTGGTGTGGACTCCAATAGTGGACCACAAAAAACACTTCCCCTAGCTTTCAAAAACAAACACCTTAACAAGCTTTTGTAAAATTCAAACAAGTCATAAACATTCAAAAATTCTGACTACTTGAAGGTATAACTTGAGACATCTCTTTTTATGAATTCCTTCCTGCCTACCCATCATCTGTACTTCTCAGCACTGATGTTTCTAATATTCTGCCATTTCCCCCCTCATCTCATACACCGTGTGTGCCTTCTATGTGCCAGGCACTGCCTTAGGGGCTAGCAGCACAAGGCCACATAAGCTAGTGTAGATGAGAGGTGACACACACAGGTAATGACGGTGATAGTGCATCAAGTTTCGGATAGGGCATCAGAGCTAGGGAAGCCTAGCAGTTGGGATGCTAACACAATCTCGGGGGTTGAGGGGAGCATAGAGTAGCACACTTTTCTGTTGAAAGTGATCCCCAAGGTTCCTCTCTGTGGTTCATCCACATGGAATCCCTATCCTCGATGGCTTAGAAGTGGGAAGTTCCATTCCCTCAGCAGAGATTTTCTCAGAATATTAAAACATAATGCTTATTACATTACATGCACATTATCCTTCAGTTATATTAGCTTTTGCAGTGAAACCTAACCACATAGAAAGTATTGTTGGGAAAATACTTCTAAAATTACCAATTAAAACAATATAAACCATTCATAGGTTAGAGACCACTTACATATGAATGAGGTAGCACGAATAAGTTGAATTTTGAAATAGCTTTCTTCTCCTCCCGACATTTTAAAGCTCTACTCTGAGAATTTGTCATTTTCAAAACAGGTATGTTTTGCAACATACCTGAGACCCATTTGACAGTTTTTTCTTGAAGGCAAACATTTACGGACCATGAAACAACCACTACCTACCTAACAGATTAAAGGAATTCTTGTTAGAGAAGACAAACAAGTATAAGAGGCTATAGAGCAGACTGTTGTGATTGTATTTGGACACTTACCAGGACCTCCTCTCTCAACTGTCCCAAAGGCACAGAAAGCTGGTTGAGGGCTTTGTCCATGCCAACCTATAGGCAAAATCATGGTTGTACAAACACATCACAATCAGTAGCAATAAGGACATATCTGTGTCATGATCAAAGCAGTAACAGACTTAGGTGATTCTTTCTGCACAACAAAAATGAACCACCACATATTATAAATAACTAGCTAAAGAACAGAAATGTTTGTGTATAGTATGGTGTCTGTAGTCAATAACATTGTACTGCGTATCTCAAAGTTTCTAGGGAAGTAAACCTTAAAAGTACTCATTACAGGGCCTCCCTTGTGGTGCAGCGGTTGGGCGCTGTGCTGTGGAACTGTGGAGCTGGTGGCGGCGGCAGTGACGTGAGTTCAACGCCCCAGCCGGGGAGATTCCCACATGGCGTAGCAGACCTCTCCTGCCTCGCCCGCTGCTCCCCTCAGCAGTGTATTTCCGTCAATCTGCCTGTTCTGCTCCCCACTCTGTCTCTGGTGAACCCTCTCACTGACCCAAGCCTCTGGCCTGTACCCCAGGTTGTACGCATAAATAAATCTTTAAAAAAAAAAAAAGTACTCATTACACAAAGAAAGAAATCTGACACTTGTGTGGTGACAGAATACTAAAATTATTGTGGTGACTTTTTTAGCATATACAAATATTATTGAGTGAAACTAAATATAATGCCATATAAATATGTATTGGGTTATATATTACCTAAAACTAAAATAATGTTATGTCAACTTTATCTCAATAAAAATTTTTTAAATAACAGAAAAGTTATTTTGCTCTAAATATTTTGCCCCAAATATCATTCATAGAACATGAAAATATCTGCTGATATACATGAAACTATAAAACTAAGGAAACTGAAGCTTCCTTATGCACAATTTGCCTTTGGATAAAATTCCCATGTATTTCAAAATTTTTTAATAGGAGGTAAATAGCTATCTGTCTGTAATTTAAGCTATTTCACCAGTTGATGAGAAAGTCTGATGAACTGTATCTCTCCTAAACATTACTACAGCCTTCCAGGAAAATCCAAATTAAACAGTACAGAAATAGTTTAAATTTAAATTTTCTGGGTTTCTAATCCTACTGGGACATTTACATGAGTAGTATATTTCCCAAAAGCAAATCTGGCTCATTAATTTTAATGGTTCTTGACATTCCCAGGGAGATGGCTACTTTCTGCACCTCTTTGGGCAGATTTAAAAACTAATTAGAACATGAACAAGAAGACATTTTTGCATGTGTTAGACCTCAAGCATTTCTAACCCACTTTTACAAAAACTGATATGACCATCATAAACCATTCTTAACATGTTTATAAAACCAAGCCTCCTAAGATCAATTTTTTGCCTGTGTTTTCTCAACCTAGCTATGGCCAGCACATGTATCTGAAAGTAAATTAAACATTTCCTTAACAGCTTAAATTTGCCCTTAAAAATTAGTCTAAACCAGTGAGATTTCATAGTAATCACCGAGCAACTAATGAAAACCCTTGGATACAATATTACTTCTACTTTACACTAACTCTCAATATCTAAAACTTAAACTAGAAGACTTAAATGGGTAAAAACTAAACAAAAAAATGTACACCAAAGAAGTTCATTTTTGTGTTAATGAAATTAGTTAATATCTTCAAGTTCCTGGGGGGTGGGAGGGGAATCAACTGAAAGGTTTCTAAAAACATTTAGCACTTTTAAGAATAAATATGAGTGGGAAAGAAGGCATGTATGAGCATTTGTAAATATACTGACTACTACGGGCTATGTGGATTTAAGGTCTTACCAAATTCGTTGAAAGGTTGACAAAATCTGCATAATCCTTATTGATGAGTTCAACCATAGCCGTCTTGAGAAGTTTATAGTAGAGTTCTAGGTCATCTCTCAATTCTTCCAGCTGTACACGCTTCCGACAGTCAGACACAAAATGATCTACATCGAAATCTTCCTGAAAATTAAACCAAAAGAAAAAATTACTGCAATAATATCACACTTCACATATTAAAAAAAAGAGAGAGAGAGAGAGAATAAGACGGTAATGGCATTCTATTCATTTAAAAGACTAGGTTGTCACAACCAAAAAGTAAAGAGACCAATGGGGACCCTAACAAAGAGCATTTTCTCCTGCTGCCAAAACTCGAGAAGGAATTTTTTTTTTTATTAAACATTTCAAATTGACTCTTCTCAAAAAGGGAGTAGCCTTCCCCCCTTAATTTACAAAGTTACACTGGGTTCACTGTAAAACTTTCCACCAACAAAGAAATACATGAAAGAGAATAAAAACTCACTCACACTCTTGATGTTCAAGAGAGAAGTATTAATGATTTCTTTTCTCTATTTACTATTATGATTCATACTCTTCCAGACTGTTGTGTTTTGTTTTTGTTTTTTTTTTAGGGGGGAGGGGGAAAAGGGATAGGGTTCTTTTTAATATATACATTAGTTTTTTAAATTGAGATATAATTGATATAACATGATAATAGTTTCAGGAGTAAAACATAATGATTACATATTTGTATTATTGAAAAATAAATGATCACCACAATAAATCTACTTTAACAACCATCATCATATATATTACAAATTTTTTTCCTGTGATGAGAACTTTCAAGACAACTTTTGAATCTACAATACTATTAACTATAGTCACCACGGTAAACAGTACATCCCCACGACATTTATAACTGGAAGTTTGTACCTTTTGACCACCTTCACTCACTATGCTGAACACTAATTCAAATGGATTTATGCATTCCTATACTCAGTGCAGCATTATTTACAACAGTCAAGCTATGGAAACAACCTAAGTGCCCCCAAATAGATGAGTGGATCAGGAAGATGTGGTAAATATACCCAGCTGAATACTACTCAGCTATTAAGATAAACTCTTGCCATTTGTGAAAACATATATGGAATTGGAGGGGATCATGCTAAGAGAAATAAGTCAGAAGCAGACAAATTTCAGATGGTGTCAACTGTATGTGGAATAAAGAGAAATAAAACAAAGGGTCACATAAAGCCAAACCAGTAACAAACCCTACAGAACTGAGTCTACCAAAGAGGAGAAGGACAAGAGGAGAGAACAAAGTGGGGAGTGAGCGCAATGGGGTGACTATGCTGGTGGACCAAGGTGCTTTGGTGATGAATGTGGTAACAACACCTGTAGGAGAAGACTCTACACCTCTAAAACACAAAAAATGTTGTAAACTACCTTGACCTCAATTTAAAAAATTCTGACAAGCAAAAGCAAAGATCTAAAAAAAATGGAGAAATGATAATCCATATTATGGAATGAAAAATTCAGTATTGTTAAGACCTCAGTTCTTCCCAAATTGATGTAGACTCAACGCTATTCCAATCAAAATCCAAGGTAGTTATTTTGTGAATATCAACAAGTTGATTTCTAAAGTTTATGTGGAAAGGCAAAGACACAGAATAGCCAATACAATATTGAAGAAAAAAAAGCAAATTCTGAGGCTTGGCATTGTCCAACCTCAAGACTTATTATTTTTTTTTTCAAGACTTATTATTAAAGCTACAGTAATTAAGACAGTGTGGTGCTGGCAAAAGAAACAGATCAACGGAACAGAATAGAGAGCCCAGAAACAGATCCACACAAATATGGGTAAGACAATTCAATGGAGAGAGAGTAGTGGTCTGCAAATGGTAACGGAACAATGGGATAGCCACATGCAAAAAGGTGAATAAAGAGATTGACCTATCAGGCCTTTCATGTAAAATTAAATCAAAATGGGTCACAGAACTAAATGTAGACTGCAAAATGTTAGGGTAACATAGGAAAAAAGCTGGGTGAGCTTGTATTTGGCAGTACCTTTTTAAACACAACATCAAAAGCATTACTCTCCCCACCCTTCTACCCCCCCGCAAAAAAAAAAAAAAACCAGGTAAGTTAGACTTTGTTAAAATTAAAAACTTCTCTACAAAAGACACTGTTAAAAGACTGAAAAGACAAGTCACAGAGTGGAGAAAGTATAAAACACATACATGATGAAGGCCTTGAACACAAATATACAAAGAATTCTTAATAACAAGGAAGTAAACAATATAATTTGAAAATAGACAAAAATATCTGTAAAGATACTCAGCATCATGTTATTAGGGATCTGCAAATTAAAATAAGACACACACTATTACGCATCTACTAAAATGACAACAATCCAAAACAGTGACAACATGAAATGCCAGTGAGGGTGTGGAGCAACAGGAACTCGCTTCCATTGTGGCTGGGAACGCAAAGTGGCACACTGGAAGACAGGTTGGCAGTTCCTTACAAAACTGAACATAGTCTTACCATATGATCCAGCAACTGCACTCTTCAGGAATTACCCAAAGGAGTTAAAAACTGTCCACACAAAAACCTGCATACAGATGTTTATGGCAGCTTTACTAATAATTACCAAAACTTGGAAATAATCAGCAATCAAGATACATGAGTAGATAAACAAAATGGTGGTCCATCCACACAATGGACTATTATTAAGAAAAACAAAACTAAACAAAAAACCTAGCAAGCCCTGAAGACATGGAGGAAACTTAAAAGCATATCACCAACTAGAAGACCACTTAGTATTAAAAGAAATGCTGCTTGGTCAGTTTTCTATCTTCAGGTAAAATGGAGAACTGACCCTTGCCCCCTCAAGCAGAAAGCTGCAAAATGTGGCTGCTGAAAGAAGGTAGAACTCCACTGTATACCTGGAAATCTCTTGAGTAAAACAAAATGTTAAAACAAAGCCAAGGTTCACTAAGCGAACCTAGAACAGGCCAAATGACCCCAAAAGGAACAAACAAAAAGTGTTTAATTTATATTACCAATGGTGAAAAGCAATTTAGGTGATATCCAGGTAAGATTGTAAATCCTCAGTATTCAATTAATACTATTGAGAAAAGGGGGAAGGGACTTGCACATTAAAGAATAAAAACTAAACAAAAATGTACTTTGTCATGTCTGCCTTCTAAACAGACACCCAATCTTGAAAGATCATCAATTCCCCTGTACTCCTTATCTCCAAGTGCATTCTTTGAATTTGGGCAGGTTAAGTGTGTTTCTCACAGTATGTAGTCTGAAAAGGCCATATACCATATGATTCCAAATACACAGCACTGAGGAAATGGCAAATCTTTAGAGATAGTAAAAAGATCAGTGGTTACAAGGGAGAGAATGAGAAGCGCAGAAAGAGAAGAAATGAATAGGTAGAGTAGAGGGTGCTTTTAAGGCAGGGACATTATTCTGAGCGATACTATAAAGGTAGATAATGACATTATGCATTTGTCAAAGCCCAAGACCCTTATAACACCAACAGTGAACCTTACTTGAGGTAGGAACCTCAAGTAATAATACTCTGTCAAAACTGGTTCATCAGTTGTAGAAAGTGTACCACTGTAATACAAGATATTAATACTAGCAGAAACTGAAGGAGGAGAGAAGGGATATATGGGAACTCTAAAAATCCTTAAAAATAGCTCCCTGGTGGCGCAGCAGTTGAGCGCTGCGCTGTGGAGCTGTTGGCAGCGCGTAATGCGGGTTCGACACCCGGCCGGGGAGAGTCCCACATGGTGCAGCAGACCTCTCCTGCCTTGCCCGCTGCTCCCCTCAGCAGTGTATTTCTGATCTGCTTGTTCTGCTCCCCACTCTGTCTCTGGTGAACTCTCTTGCCGCCCCACGCCTCTGGCCTGTACCCCAGCTTGTATGTATAAATAAATAAATCTTTTAAAAAAAAATATATATATATATAAGTAGATGGAGTATTACTTTTTGAAAATAAAATATAATTAAAAGCAATTTAAAAGTGCACTTTTTAGTGCACTTTTTTTTATGCTTCCTACTATGTCTGAAAAGCTAGGAGTCAAGAATTATACTCCTAAACCCAAAAATTAGAAGAAAAAGAGATTCTCTTTATACTCAGAGATATTTCCTACTTGAATCCAGGTAAAGTACAAATCCCCCAATCTAGATAAATTCATTTCTTCTCTTTCTAGATTTTCCACAAACCAGCAAAACACCAGTACAGGCAATTTAAAAACCATTAACTAGAGTAGCAGGGATATCAATCAAATTTCAAGCAAAATAAAGTCTAAAAGTTTTATTACTTTAGTAAATATTTGCATTCGCGGGTGGCGAACAATGGCTAATAAGAGAGAACTGGGAATTAACCACCTAAAGCTTCCCAAAGACCCAAATATTGATAACTTTAACATTGTGAAAATTCCACTAGAACTTTCAAAAGATCAAAATTTTCTAAGCTGCCTCATGCTGCATGCCAAGAAAGAAAACATTCCTCAAATGCAAGGAATTATAAAACCACGAGCTACTATGTCCATAACAGAGCCCAAATCCTCCACATCATCACTCAGTGTCCCTCATTATGGGAGCTGTTTGATGCAGTATTCATTGTGCAGTCATAGTCAAGTTGAAAGCTCCTCTACATAGTAAGTGAGGAGGAGAAAGAGAATGGACACAGACACAAAAACAGGACTATTATCAGCAAGGTTAAGGAGCTCCTACTTGATAGCATCTATTTTTTCTATACAACAGATGAAGTCATGTGCCGGGAGAGAAGAGGAAGGTTATGAATTCAATTGCACATCTAGGTCTAATTTATCTAGGTCTAATTTATCTCTGAGAGCCCGCCACTTTCTCCCTCCCACCAATATCTCACGTCCTCTCTCATCTATTAGCTGGCTGTCAACCCTCTGTAAGAACTGTCCTTTTGTTAAGCTGACAAAACCAACCATGTTGTATCACCTCTGCCCTGGGTGATTCTTCCATCTGCCACTGCTGACTTTTGATCACCTACATTTTTCACAAACTTGTTCCCTCTTCCGTATTTCTTAATAGCTCTCATAAAGGCCATTCAAATAACTTTTTAAGTAAGCTCCTGCTACCAGTCAGCTGTAATGTGAAAGAGATGACCAAACAGTCACTGCTTTATACCTGACTGCAGTGCACGAGGCCCAGTACAACTTGCCACCTCACCCCATCCATCTTTCTCCTTCCAGTATCATTCCTCGTCATTCTCCCATATCCCAGTCACTTTGGACAGTTTCTTTACACACATATTCAGCTTAAAGTGCCCAAATCATATCTTATCTATTCCCATACCATCATGTCTAGATTGCTGGCTGGTACATAGCAGGCGATCAATGAATGTCTGTTTATTGAGTGAGCAACTGCTCCAGCAGGCCCTCATCATGTAAAGCACACTAATGACAGTTTCCAATTAACTGACTACACCTTCTAATGCAACTCTGATACTGCTTAACTTTCCCACATGCACAAAACCTATCCAATCACAACATATGTTGATGTAGAAATACAACCCCAGCAGCAAGATTTCCACCCATCCTTTCTACAATGGAATTATAACTGCTAAGATGTCTCTCCAAAGGCCTAGGTTTGCAAATAATCTTTATTTCCGGGGCCCACCTAGAAAATTAACAACATTTTACACACAACAGCTACTCTATCAATTTCTTCCAGATTGATATGCTCACATTTATTAGTATTATAAACTGTTCAGCATATTCACAGGTTGAAGAGCCAAGAAAGAATATGGAATTACTGGTATTCCAGTCACTTCCCCTGTCTGCTCTCTCCTATCCCTAAGTTCTAATTTATATTTTAAGATTCTACCTTCTGAAGCTGCTTTTACCAAGGCATTCTCTTAGCTCAGAGTGAAAAAGATGGTGGTGCTAATGAGTCAGAAAGGGTGCTAGTGTTGGGAAGGAAGTCTGAAGATGGACAAGGTAAGCATTTTCTGTACTGGGAAATTCTTGAAGTCGGAGAAGTCAAAACAAGGTCCCTGATTTTTGTGTGGATTTCCTCCAATGCACCTCTCCCCATCACGTATCCTTAGCTCTTTCCTTTGACTCTCATTTCAGGGTAACTCCTAGCCAGAGGGTGCAACAAAGGGTTTCTGGAGCCTGAGTTCATTTTGAACTCTCAGAACTCCCGTTCAAGTTACACCTTTTAATACAGTGGCTTAGCAGGAATATCACTGTACAAGAACAAAAACTACATTATTACTAGGTCTAGATAACCCCACATATTAAAAATGATATGGCCACACTGGAGAGGATCCAGATGTAATATTTAATTAAAACCAGAGTTTGGGAGGTTACATGTGAATGCAAATATTAATAGAAGATAGGCTAAGTAACCCAGAAAAAGAAAAAACATTATTATTTAAAAAGCAGTGAGAATTCAAACTTACCATTCACAATTTTAAGGGTATCTGAGCCAAAACTTTTGACTTTTTAACGCCAAAATGAGTTAAATGGTATAAAAAATCCCAACAATTAGAAATTAAACCTATAGATAGGCAGACAGATAGATCGCACTACAGACAGATGATAGTTTAAAAGCAGACCCAGCAGAAGAAGCAAATAAGTAGGCAAAGTTCCTGTTTGCTGTGATTCAAATCTTGGACATTTTCAAAGGTGTGCCTGGTGAAAGTCTATTATCAGTAAAATGTTTTCAATATGTTTACGTCCTAAAACTACCTGCACACCATTGTCAAGTTCACCTTATAAAAATAAGTAGAACAATTTTAGAAGAGGATAATTACAGTTTGTTCTGTTGTACTGCAACAATATCAGAAAAAAATATCTCAACTGCATTCCAGAACTTTAGACGACTGCTAGGTAAAAACTTGACGTTAAATGTCTTATTTTTTTTTTTCCTGAACCAGTTCCAGGGTAGGTATTAAATTGGGTTGAAACCTGTTCGGTACATACTGAGCTTCGAGGTACAGGACAATGGTCAACAAGCTTGTGTCTGACAGGAAAGTGGCAATCTGACTTAAGTGCATGGTGACAGGGTCAGATAATAACACGGTTTTAATTTTGCTCAAAATCACTTCCCAGAACTATGTTTTCACTCAACTTGCACGATTTCACTTATGTGCTTTCTCCGGGTTGCACCTGCCGAACCTAAGCCAAGATATTCATTACTAAATGCAGAGAGACCCCTGCCGGGGGCACACCCGCGGGGATACGTCGCAGAGAGGACGTACGGGGCTCAGGAGCAGGAGAAGCTCAAGGACAGACCCCAGAAGGTAAAAGATTACAATGGCCCACCCACGGCCCGACTCGGGAGAGAGGAGCTCTGGCGCCCACCTTCATGAACTCGTCCTTATCGAAGCACAGCGTGTCCGGCCCCTTGGGAAGGCTCATCCTACTTTTCTCCATCCTGCCGGCCGCCGCCTCTCAGCTCCGAGTCACCAGCCAGGCAAAAGAGGAGACTATGCGCAAGGGCACGGCGGCCGCAGCCACAGCCGCTTTCCACTGCACAGAAGGCACCACTTCCGCCAACATGGCAGAGCCCTGGCCGCGGCCAATGAGCTAGGGAGCCGCAAACCAGCCTCCGTGTATCGCCGCCAAGAGGGACACGGGGCCCGCCGTCGCCGCGCCTCGAGGCGGTGCTTCCTCCATGCGGTGGAGGTCGGTACTGCATCCTCTCGCAAGCTCCTACTGGGAGACCCAGCGCCCAGGGAGGCGGAGCTGTGCCTGCGAGGTGCGGGGCTTCCTCCCCACTCCTCATTGCTTCTCCTGGGAAAAATCTGCCAGTAGCGCCCTTCCTACCTGTTCCCCTACATTGTTCTGCTGAGTTATGCTGAAAGACTAACTATGGCCAAATGTCCAACCTTTGGTTCTCAGACCAGTGTTCCAGGGTTGGGCTCATGGCCATCTCATTCCTCTTGTTCTTGTGTGTTTATGCTTCCGGGCACCAAACCTCTGTGGGAGACTCCTCTCAGCCAGGGTATCTACAGGCAAGTCTAGAGTCGCCTCAAATGGACTCAGTTACAAAAATTTGTAAGGAAGAAGTTTGCCAGCTGGGCAGCCCTAGCGTTGCGGATTTGACCTGGGAGAAAGACCAAGCGGCACTGAGGAATACACTAGGCGCAGGTTTATTACGCTATGGGGCGTGGGG